>PVJL010015886.1:11869-22863 GCA_004026885.1 Lyroderma lyra
GTGCTGTTGTTACCGGAAAATGGGGTGTCCTTGTCAACATGATGTCCAGGTTCTTGGTATCTCGAGCAAAGAATTGAACGACACACACACAAAAGTAAAGAGGTGAAACAGATAGTTTATTGAGGGGAAAGTGTTTATTGAGGGGAAAGTACACTCCAAAGAGATAGGAGCAGCCTCAAGCAGGAAAATGGCTCAGGAGCCCCGATGAACGAGGCTTTGGGGCTTTTATTCTGTATTCAGGGGAGACGCCTCTGGGTGTGGGGTCTCTTGATTGACAAGTCTGATTGACATCACCTGTGACATCCCCTTTCTTTTATTGTTCCTGTCTCCTTTCCAAATTCAATTACTTCCTGTGATTGTCTTATCTTGGGGCAGGGATTACTGGTGAGAGGGTGGTATCAGGGCAGTGGTGACCATTCCAGCAGGGCAAGTCTCATGGGAGGGGTCCCGAGATCCCCCCTATTCTACCTGCCTCACATTTCTTTGAGAGACGTGATCCCCACGAATCTCTATGGGAAGCTGAGGGGCTGGAGGTCTCATCTTCTGTATCTGCTTCCTGCTGAGGATGGTCATTGTCCCTACCTATTGGGGATCCACGGAGCTCTCACCCTATCTGATCTAAAGGGGAAGGGGTCTCGAGATCCACCATGTGGACTCCTTTGGTCGAGATGGGCTGGAAGCCTTGCCAGGTGACTTCTGCATTGCAAAGGCCCCTAGATAAGGAGAATCAGACCCAGTTAGTGAGTTCAAAAGCTTTGGCCCAAGATGTAGACTTCAAAGCCATCACTGCAGGGTGACTACAGAAGATCTGTTTAGCCCTTTGGAGTCTGCATCCTGCTGGTTTTGGTCTCCACCCGCCACCCAGGTGCGACTGCCTATCCAGGAATGGCCTGGGGATGATACAGTTAACAAACACAGATTCGCAGTCACAAGGATGATCTAGCACACCCAGCTAAGTCCAGTTTTATTATTACATATCACGAATTTTGGGATGGCTAACCAGGGCTGGAGACAGACATTTTGGAAGTACGCAAGTTACAAGTTCTCTGAATGATTAGCTCAAACCGGGGCAAGGGACATCCGGGAGGCATGGGGTAAAAGCCTGTTGTTTTAAGTTTTAAGCAGGAGCAAGGTGGAGACATTCTAGGATTCAAGTTAGGAGCAATCGGCTGTTTAAACTAGAGTTAAAGGAAGACTGATTGAGACGGTATTAAAGCTACGGCCTAAAAAAGTGAGACTGAGAGCCAAAGGACTAGAACAGGAGTTCTTAGTGAAGTGGGAGGATGGCTACTCTGTTTGGCCCATATCACTGTCAGTGCTATGGCCTGGGTTCGATTCCCAGCCAGGGAACTACCCACATTAAAAAAAAAAAAAAGAAGAGTAAATGCTTTAAAAAAAAAAATCAGAAGTAAATATAGCAAATCATGTTAAGATGTGAATAATCCAGTCATAGTTACACAAGAGCCTTTACATAGTACTCTCGATATTTGAGATATTTTATATTTTTTGTGGTAAAATACACTTAACACAAAATTTACAATTGTAACCATTTTAAAGTGTACAATTCAGGGGGTTTTAGTACAGTCACACAGTTATGCATCCATCACCACTATTTGATTCCAGAACATTTTCATCACTCCACAAACAAATCCTACATCCACTGGTAGTCACTCCCCACTCTCCCAGTCCCCAGGCCCTTGGAAACCAGTCATCTACTTTCTGTCTCTATGGATTTGCTTATGCTGGATATTTCATGTAAATGGATGTTTTGTGTCTGGCATATGTTTTCAAGGTTCATCCATGCTGGCTGTAGCACGCATCAATATTTCATTGTATGGCTTTACCTCTTTTGTTTATTTATTATTTAGTTGATGGACAGTGCCCATCTCTGTCTGTTTCCGTTCCCATACAATGGAATCTACATGGCAATAAAAATGAATGAGGTATATTTGACTGTATTGATATGGAAAAATGTCCAAGGGAGTTCACAGATTAAATGAGAACAGCGCACGTAGTGACAGAGTGGGCAGAAGGGTGGGTGTGAGCAGGAGGGGAGCGGTTATCCCAGTTCATTATCTGCTGCCTCTAAATTAAAAAAGATAAAGAGAAGAAATGCAGGAAGGGGAGCTGGCCTGTAAGGAGGCCCATTAACAGATGCCCCAAATCTAGTAGTAAGCCCTGGCCCATTATCAATATTCTCAAATTGAAAGGGAAGAAAGTCTTACCTATTCAACCACAGGCTCTGCTTCCCCAAAATCGTATTATTATGTGGCTTTGGCCCTTTTCAGAAGGGTCATGCAAGAAAGAAAGGGGGAGGAGCTCACACACAGAGATACAAAAATCCCCAAGAATGGAAGAGGGGTGGGGGCTGCTTCCCACTCTTGGGTCAGCCTCTTCACCTTCGCGGAGTGTACTTTAACTTTTAACTTTTTCTATAATAAACTTTAACCTTTCTATATTTTCACAAACTATCTCTTGACTGAATTTGTTCCTTCGAAAGTCAAAGAACCAAGGAGAAATTGCCATTTCACGGTAACAGTATGAATCAATTCGCACAATTTTTAAAGGGAAGACGTCAACTAACATAACCACAAAAAAGTTGTGGAAGTGCATGAGAAAAAGTTAGCAGGAATTACCTCTGGGTAATTCTTTTTTTTTTTTCCAGTGTTGTTTTTTTTTTTAATTCACTTTTATTGTTAGACTTATTGGGGTGACATGTGTTAGCATGGGTAATTCTTCTGGTTGGGACTGAGGACTCTCAATTTCCTCTTTGTAATCATTCTGTAGCTTTTTTTTTTTCTTTTGTTGGCATGAATCATTTTGAGAACAAAACACACACAGAGAAGGATTCTGGAATGGCACAAGATTCTGATGACAATGGCTGCTTCTGAGGGTGGAAGTAGAGGACTAAACAATTAAAGATGGCGGACAGGACTTCCTGCTGTCTGAGGAGCTCTTAGCCCACAACCCAGCACAATGAAGGCCTTCGTGGAGTTAGGAGGATTGCTGCTTCCACTTGTTTCTTGATTTGAATGTGTTTTGGGCAAGAGCCAGTGTTGGTGCACTGTGGCTGTGTTAATTTCTGTATTGTAGCTAAGAGAGCACTATTTTATCAGGATGAATTGGTGACCCCTAAAGAATTATTTCTGGGAACTGGCGATTCCAGTGTGACTAGATGAATTTTAATTTGATTGTCTGTTAGTTTCTGTGGAATTGTAATGCAGGTTTTCTCTCATGGAGCCGTCACTCAATCCTAGCTTCCCTGTACCTCAAGGAAGCAGTTCCTAGCTCCCACGTTGCACCTGACCATGCACTGAGCAGTATCTCCATTGTACCCGCACCTACTCAACGATGGTTCTTGGTACAGGACAGGTACTGTGTGAGATGTGGCTATGCCCACTTCAGAGTACACTGACTGACACCTTTTTTTTTTTTTTTTTTTTTTTTTTTTGACTGACACCTTTTTGTGGACCACACAATTACTCACTTCCAGGAAATTTCACCCAGCCTTTCATTTATAGAATCTAGAAGCTCGTGCCCTTGGACATTGAGCAGCAACACAAAAGTAGTCCCGTTTAAAGATGTCATGTGGCCTTTTTATATATTTACATGACTTTAAATCATTTTAATCTATTGTAATCCCTTCAATGACGCCTTTGAGAAGAAGCCATTTGTGCTTTTAACTAGCAATGTTGGCACAAATCCATATTTTGATGTAAAAACAAATAATGTTGGTAGAGAGACTTTTAAATAGATAGTGGAAATTTTATCACGTTCATGTATCCTTAAAAGTCAATACATCAACAGTATGGGTAAATCTCCCAAATATAATGTTGAGTGAGAGAATTCAGACACAGAAGAATATCTATTGTATGATTCCATATGTATAAAGGATAAACAGGCAAAACTAGTGTGTGGGGTTAGAAGTCAAGATAGTGCCTTGGGAAAGGGGCTAATGCCTGAAAAGGAAGGACAAGGGGTCCTCCTGGGGTGCTGAAAACATTGTTTCTTGATCTGGGTCCTGGTTACACAGGGATGTTTAGTTTGTGAAAATCATCCTGATAGAGTAAATTGGAAGGTAAATATGGCAGGAAAAAAGAAATTGTCCCAGCCTATTATCAGCTGCCTCTAAATTAAAAAGATAACATCTTCAGAAAAGGATTGCAAAGAAAGGAACTTGCCTGTTAGGAGGCCCATTAACAGATGTCCCTAAATTAAGGAGGTAAGGAATGCAAAGGAAGGAACTGACCTACTGGGGGGCCGGATTAGATACCCATATAAAAGAGAGACAAAGTCCTCAGGAAAGAAATGCAGAATAAGGAATCAGCCCTGGCCCATTATCAGCTGTCCTCAAAAGGGAGAGATAAAATGATCAGAGAGGCAAGGCAAAGGAGAAATAGCCCCATTTACACAAGTCCTGCTTCCCAGAACTCTGCTATTATGTAGCTTTGCTTCTTTCACATAAATCACAAAAGAGGGAAAGGGGGAGAAACTGCCACCCATAGAAATAAAACCCCCAAACAATGTAAGGGGGGCTGTTATCCTCTCTTGGGTCAGCCTGCTCCAAGTCTCTGAGTGTACTTTGTTTACTAACAAACTCTTAACTACCTTATGCTTTTACAAACTGTCTGTTGACTGACTTCTTTCCCTCAAGAGACAAGGACCGTGGAAAAATCACCATTTTACAGTAACAATCCAGCTATGAATGCTCGCTATGTATATTTCAATAAATTTTTAAAAATGTATCAGAAGTGTAGTGTAGAAGCTTGTTGTCCAGCCACCTATGGAGGTCCCTCTTGATCCACTCTATGAGCATGTAGGGTGACACTGTTCTATTTTTGGGATTAACACTCAAAGTTTAGTTTGGTTTGACAATATAAAGTAGCTTAACCCTTTTGCTGCGATGTTCGGACATAGCTGAATGACTATTTCCATCCACTGACTGCGGCATTTGAGTTTACCCCACGAGCTCAAAAACATTTTGCCTTCTGCTATACTCACATTTTCTATATTTTTGTGTTTTTTGAGAATGAATAACAATAGAAAAATTTTATACTTTAATGTAATTTATTTTAACAGTATGTACTACCTTATAAATACTGTAATTATTGTAAAATTGTTATTCAGTGTGAAATTGTTTCAAGGATTTTTCTCCATATACAGGATTTTTAAAATATGTTTTCCCAGGAAAACATATGAAAGAACAAAGATGTTTTGTATGCCATAGAATCAATGCCATCAGATTCTAATTTATCTGTACTTAAATCTAATTGATGCCACTTGGTATATTTTGAGTATTTTTTCCTAAAATTCAATATAATGGTAAATTTATTACCATATAAAAATTTTAAATAAAAATGTCATTTATAAAAGCAGATCGAAATAGTAAATGCATGAAAGAGTCAAAACATCAACTTTTTATTTTGTGGCTTTTTGACATTTTGAAAAATAAAACTTGAAGTCAATGAATGCAGTGAAAGGATTAAAACAGTTTAAAAGTTTTGTTTTGTTTTTTTTCTTTGCTCCCCTCCCCTCCTGTCAGCTTCCAGACTGTGTGCACACCAGTTTCAATGACTGTTTACCTCAAGACTGAATGGCTGCCTCTCTAATTTACAGGACAACTAGCTTTAACATTTTGCTTCCTCAAGATTGCAAGCTACCACTGGACACCTGTTGTGTCAACAACGAGAGATTTTTTTCTTTCTTGCCCACTACATTTTCCCCTTTTTGCCACCTCTTCTCACATGCCTATAAAAACCTGTTTTTCCCAAGACGGACGAGATGACCTTTGGACAAGAGTTCATTATTGTCCCAAAATGCTGGCATTTTGAATAAATCTGCTGTTCGTTTCACCAACTTTGTCTCTTGATTAGCAGCCGGATCCTTAGCCTGGTAACAAGGACACATAAGTGGACCTGGACAGGGCGTCAGGTCTCAGTCATTTGGGGCAGAGACACAGTTGGTCCAGGCCTGTGGTTTGTACCAAAGACAAACACTTGGGCTCTAATAGCCAAGAGCAAGCCTCAGCAATGAAGTTTGACCTGAAGATAATTAGGGGAGTCTGGATGAAGGAGGGCAGCCATGTCTTGATGCACCCAGCTTTACCTTAGTGTACTGGAGAACGGGGCCCTCCTCGGCCCAGTGTCCAGTTTCTTGATTATCTCGAACAAAGAAATGAACGAGACACACACCAAATTGTAGAGGTGAAACAAAGTGATAGTTTATTAGAAGTAGAAAGTACACTCCTAAGAGGTAGGAGCAGGCTGAGCAGAAAAATGACTCAAGAGCCCCGAATGACAAGGCTTTGGTAGTTTTATTCTCTTTAGTTGTAAGGGGTTACGCCTATCTGGGCGTGGGGTCTTTTGATTGGCAACTTTGATTGACAGGGGCTATGACACCTTTGTACAGCTCACGTTTTCTTTCCAAACTCAATTACCTCCTGTGATTGCACATCTTAGGTCAGGGATTGCTAAAAGAGGGTGATATCGGGGTGGTGATTACTCCAGCAAGGCAGATTCCCATGGAAGGGGTCCCGAGATCCCCCCTATTCTACCTGCCTGCCTTACTTTCCTCTTGAGAGGCGTAATCCCCTAAATCTCTATTGGAAGCTGAGGGGTCTCTATTGGACAGGAGGTCTCATCTTCTGTATTTGCTTCCTGCTGAATGTGGCCATTGTCCCTACTGGTCAGGGGCTCACGGAGCTCTCACCCTATCTGATCTAAAAGGGAGGAAGGGGTCTCAAGATCTGCCTGATGAGACATGATGAGAATCTATGTCTTGAAATATCTTTGGGGTAATTCTTTGGTGGGGATGGGCTGGAAGCCTTGCCAGTCATCACCTGTATCCCAATGGACCTCAGATGAGGAGAAATAGAGTCAGTTAATAGATTTGAAAGCACTGGCCTGAAAAGCAAGCCTCAAAGCCACTGATGCAGGGTGGCTGCATGATGGAAGATCCATTTAGCCCCATGGAGTTTGTGTCCTGTTGACTTTGGGCTTAGCTGGCCACCTAGGTGTCACCACCTTTCCAGGAATGGCCTGGGGATGACATAATTAACAAACACAGGTTACAACCACCAGGATAATTAGCTGAAATCTAGCAAACACAGTTAACTAAAGTTTTGTCATCACAAATTACAAATTTTAGGATGACTAACTAAGGCTGGAGACAGGGGACATTTTAGGAATACAATTAGCAAACACAAATTACAAGTTTTTCTGAATGATTATCTCAAGCAGGGGCAAAGGGTATCTGGGGGAAACAGGTTAACAGCCTATTGTTTAAGTTTTGGGGTAATTATCTAAAGCAGGAGGCAGGATGAAGACATTCCATGATTCAGACTGGGAATAATCTATTGTTAAAACTAGAGTTAAAAGAAAACTGGTTGAGAAAACTGATTAAGGCTAGGGACTAAGAAAAGAAGCAAAAAAAATGGGGAGCTAAGGAACTAGGGAAGAGGGCACTAAAAGTCCCTATAATGATGGGCTCTTTCATTTGACCCATGTCATTAGGACAAGTTAGTGGAGAGACAGTGGGGTATTGGCCAGGGTCTCCCAACAAGCCTCTTCCAGACCATTCTGAGTCTGCTACTCACTCCTGGGAGGGGCTTATTAGTTGATGATGAGAATCTATGTCTTGAAATATCTTTGGGGGATACTCCATTATCAGAAAAAGGGGCTGGGAGTTCCCTGATGGTGTAGTGGCTTAAGGCTTCGCGTTGGTGCTGTCAGCGCTGTGGCCTGGGTTCGATTCCCAGTCAGGGAGCTACCCACATACCAAACAGCAAAAAACAAAAAAAGAAAAGAAATAGGGCTGACACCTGTGCCTCACAAACATAGTATCCCAGCCATCCCCCACCCCCACCCCGACCCTTGGAACACAACACAGTTCTGACCCTTTCCAGTCACATGAAAATTCAGTCAGCCCTGGGGATTCCCTGGTGGTGTAGCTGCTACGCCCCGCCCCCGCGCTCGCCGCAGCCTGGGCTTGATTTCCGGTCAGGGACCCCCGCCCCCACATCCCTGGCAGAACAGTGACCAACACCTCTCATTGTTACTTGGCCAGTAGCCAGAATCCACTCCAGAATCCACTCCTAACATGAACTGGGTGGAAAAAGCAAAGCAAGAGGAAAGAAAAAAAGGAAATTGCTAATTTACATCATTATAAACATGGGGACTATCTGCCTGAGAGTGGATTTTGAGTGTGCCAGACCAAGGAGAGCAGAGTATAATTTTTGAGGGGGCTGCATTTATTGCTATGGATGTAGATTGGTGGTATTCAAAGTGTGGCCCACAGACTGATGCTGTTTCATGAAGTGGTTTTTTTTTTTTTCAGGTCCAAGATGACTGAGAATTTAAGAGTAAACATTTAAAAACTCATATGGCATTTGTCAGAGTACTTTTATATATATCGATTATAACCAAAAAAAAAATGTGGGCTTGTAATTTTTATATTTTTTAGATTGCATTTTTCACGGAATTTATTTTTATTGCATTTTACAAACGTATCATCTCTGATAGAGTGAAAATAATCAAGACTGGTTCTTCTCCACAGATCGTTTGAGAAACACTGAGGTAGGCGGGTCCCTGGTGGTGTAATAGCTAGGCTTCAGCCTGGGCTCGATTCCCAGCCAGGGAACCACCCTCTCCCCCATCAAAAAAAGGGAAACACTGAAGTAAATAACAGAGATTTTGTTCACTAACTGAAACAGGCAGCTGATAGTTGCCTAGCTGATAGAACAGTTTTTGTTTTGTTTTTATGAATAATGCAAATCCTGATTTTAGGCTGGCCCATCAAATGTTCCAAATATCTTCTGACATGATGTGCAAGTGGGAATTTAATTACTCCATGGGACAGATGTACTGTATTGGATCTATCAGGCATAACCCACCCATACACTACATCCCCTGATAGGACCCAAATAAGTTTCCCTTCACTAAGTCCTGAAGAACAAAACATACTGCAAATGATAACATTTTTATAAAGCTCTTTATTGGCTAGTCTCTCTATGCCAAGTATGTTGATAATGGCACTGCAATGGAAATGGGCTGCCTGGTCTGAGGAAGTGGGATTGGGCTGACCTTCAGTGAAAACCTCCAGAAGCAAAATGATTTCTCACAAATGGCAGCAGGATGGCCATGATCCTCAAATCTCTACTGATAACTTATGCCTAGATCTCTGACTTTTTAAATTAATCATGGGCTCCCCAAAATGAAACTGTAAGGGATTTCGCCACATATCTATTTCTACCACCACACCCACTTGCTGCTTTAACTGTTATGGCTGGAAGAGCTACTCGCTTTAACAGCCTGCTTTGCAGTAGTCATGTGACACAGTTCTGGCCAATGAGAAATCTACTGGGCACTGCTAGAAAGGGTTCTGCTTTTCCTGATAAAAAAGACAGAGACTACTGGCAGCTACCTTGCAATCATAAGGGAAATGTTAAGAGAATTTACAGAGAGGGCAATTTGGATCTCTAACATTGTTCAGTTTTTGAACCAACTACCTACTTCCTGATTTCTTGTTGTTTAAAAGAAAATAGATCCCTGTTGTTTATGCCATTGTTAACTAAGTTTTTGGTCACTTATAGCCAAAAGGGTTATGAACTGATCTAGAAACCCATAAGGACTTAATTAATTTATATTTGAGGGAATCATATGAAATTGGTATTTTTTATAGGTCAAATGATTGACTATCAGTAGTTTTGCATCATTCGATTTAAATAACTAAGAACACTTTAGGTCTGTAGATGTGTGTCAGTATGCTTTTGACAGCAAATAACAGAACTTTTTAACTCAATGAATTAGGGAAGGAGGCCTATTGGCTCATCTAAGGAAAGTGCTGAAATAGGTATCCAGAGGCTCCAAAACATAATCAAGTTCTTGGGTTCTTCTCAGGCCTCTCTTCTGACTTTTGTAATGTCAGCTTCATTCTCAGGCTGCTCCCTTTAGGAGCACCACCAGCATCAATGCAGGCTGTGTGTTTCCTTGTCCACTTCCAGCAGAAGAAAAGGAGTTTCTGCCCAGCATTCTAGAGAATTCTAAAATTCCCACCAAATGGCTCCCTTAGATCACATGTTTATCCTTGAATCAGTGACCATGATCCTTGATTAAAAGTTGTTGACTTGATTCCCAGCCCCTGTTAAATCAAACAGGGTCCACTCTGGGGCTTGGGATGGGGTCAGCTTCCCTTGCACAAAACTCTAGGTGCTTTCAGGAAGTGGGATTCACTCAGAGAATGGACGTTGGCTAATAACTACGATGTCCACTACACAGGTCTTTATCACGTTAGGGATTTGGAGTTGGCGACAACAGAATCTGATGACATAGAATGGGGAGATAGATGGTTCCCTAAAGCAAAGTTAAGGTGTTATTATTTGAAGAAAGAGAAAGGGTGCTGGGATAGGCAATACTACTTATTAATACAAATATCCATCCACTAGTTATTTCATAGAAGGTCCCAAAATATATATATTAACCCAATAATGAAATTTGGGGTCTGAAAGAGCAGAAAAGTAGGGAGCATGGCAGGCAAGTGAAATGTGAAAGTCGGTCCAAATACGGCCTTCATCAGACCTGCAGAAAAAGGTCTGTTGGTAGAAAATTCCTACTAGGAAGGTAAGCAAAAGACTTTAAAGAACAAAATAGTAATGACACAAGAACAAACACACAAAAGAATAAAGAGTCCAGAAATAGATCCAAGTATCTACTATGACTTCATATATTAGTGGTAACATTTAAATTTCACTGGGAATGATGTAGTTTGTTTAACAAATGGTGGTGGCATAACTGGCTCTCCATCTAGCAAAAACCAAAGTTAGACCCTCTCTAGTTCACATATACACAGGAGTAAATTTCAGCTATATTAAAGACTTAAATAAAAAAAAAAAGAAAAAGAAAAAACATATTAGAATATTTCGTTGGGAAATATGAGAAACTTGCCTAAACCAGAACCCGGGAGTACTGCGGCTCTCATTCCACCTCTTCCATTGGGCC
>PVJL010015887.1:0-22740 GCA_004026885.1 Lyroderma lyra
TTATTTGTTTGTTCATTTCTTTTTTTCTTTGCTTTCAGTTTTATATTCTGCATATGAGTGAAATCATGCAGTTCTTTCTAAGCCACTGAATTTTGAGGTTCATTTATTACCGCAGCATGGTCTATTATTCCTCAATTGTATTCTCACAGAAATCATGCTCATTTTCATGACACCTCACTATTTTACCAATGGAGAAATGAAGATCCAGAACAGTTAGTAAGTTGCCTAACATTAGTCAATAACAAATAGAATATCCTGCCTTCTTGGTGAGAGCTGTATTCAAAAGACAAGTGTTTTTCAAAAACAGGTTGAGATCCACCAAGTCCAAAATCAACTTATTGGTGTACAACAAGGAATTTTCAAAAGATTAAATAAAACAGAATAGCCTAGGGTAGAAAATATCAGAGTGCATTCCATGTATTAAATATTGTTTTAGGAAACTTTTGTTTAAAATGTACATATACACATATATATTGCATTATGCATACATATACATATGTGCACATATGCATTAAAGTTACCTTTTAAATGTCTTTCATACTGTGTGTTATAAACAAAAATCTTGAAAATGCTGCATTATATTACAAAATGAGTTAATGAAAATCATTTAGCTAAAACAACATAAGAATATTAATGAAGTAGATACATTGTTTTGATATTATTTAATCAGAAACTTTGTTATTGGCGGAAAGAAAAAGAAGCATTTTGGATTTGTTGTAAAATGCCAAAAAAAGAATTGCAAAATCTGCCATTCAATGTTAATTAAAATAGTATTAAGTAGAAGAGAAAAATATAAGAGAATCTTGCACAGCATGAAGATGAAAGTTAGGAATTGAATTCTCTCATTCATCCATCCATTCATTCAGAAAATATTTATCAAGCACCTGCCACATGCCGGGCTCTGAGGAAACAGCAATGGATAAGCTAAAAATGTTCTCTGCCTTTATGGAGTTTATAGTCTAAGCAGAGAAGACA
This sequence comes from Lyroderma lyra, assembly GCA_004026885.1. Lineage (NCBI taxonomy): Eukaryota > Metazoa > Chordata > Mammalia > Chiroptera > Megadermatidae > Lyroderma > Lyroderma lyra. The sequence continues at coordinate 976 of PVJL010015887.1, forward strand.
GACATGAGATTTTTAAAATATATATTTCATTCTTGAGCTACGATACAGCGATTGCTAATGAAGGGAAGGCCCGGAATGCAGTGATGTGCTGGTATGGTTAACAACCTGCACTCTGAGACAAAATTTTTTTCTGTATATGTGGGTATATAGATTTGTTACAAATTTTATTAACATAAAGGATGTGTAGTGCACAGTTCATAAATAATAATAAGCCACACAATACTCTTTATTGCAAATTTCATGTAGACAGTTGATTCCTATGAAATGCTTTCGCTGATCTCTTGGTGAAATCTTGTATCTGTAGTCAAGGTATGAGTATGGTTGCAACAGAGGAAAGATTTTAGTTCTAATATGAGTGTTGACAGATATTTTCATTTATAAAAGATGAACGTGAAATACAAAGATATATGTGCAAATTAGACTCACTCATCAATGATTTTTAATGAGTTCTCTGCTGAAAAATAGTTTTCAAATACTAGAAAAATATTTCCTCAATTTTTGTGCTATTCACAATGTAATCCTTACAGATACAACATATTTTTAACTATTAACATTTTCTCCATCACTTTCTTAAGTCAAAGCAATCAACAAAAATATAAATCAGGCCCTGATTTGTAGCATTCACAGATCTTGTGATGTAGACTTCCATGGGAATACCATGCCAAATTTAAATTACCAGTGTGTGATCATGGGACATGGAGAACACAGAGTAGGAAAGAGATGCACAGTAGTCACACACTATTATATCATTTTCCACCATAAATTAATAAATGTAATAGACATAAATTACCTCAAGAGCATAAGTACTAGTACAATGTAATAAAATAATTAAGAACTAAAGAGTTTTGAATATTTATTATCTTTGTTTTAATACAATTTATTTAATTATAAGGGAATATAATTTAGTTTTTAATAATGGTTGTCTTTAACAACTACCTCACAAAATTCTTGAAATTTTCAGGGTTGGCTCTTGTGAACATAGAAGGATTGGAGAAAGGAAAAACAGAAGATGGGGAGGATCTTAAAGGAGAAGTCTTGCTCTTATCTGTCCAAGGTCAAGAAGGAGTTGGTATCATGGAAGAAGTTGATGACAGTAGGGCACAAGCCCAATGACACCAAGTGTAGCTCCCAGTAATTATTACCCATCAGTATCAAAAACTGAGTAAGCCACTTCTGTTCAACAAGCAGAGCTTTAAGTTGTTCAAGTGATTTTTTCTCAGAAGGTGAGCAGAGGAGGAGGTCACTCACATATTGTAAAAGACTGGGCTGCTAAGGGAATTCTATATCAGCAACATGTGCCTTTCAAGTTTGAGGAAAGTTGGTCAGATTTCAGTGTAACCCTGAGTGAGGCATTACTAGCCAAGTATATTATGGTCCCTTCCATGTGAAAGCAAATAAAGTTGGCTTTCAGGATCAACAATGGTGCCAAGAAAGCACTTAAAAGATCCATAACCAAAGAGATTTTACTTTCTGGTGGTATGGCTAAGAGTACTGTATGATGGTTAGGCCAACTGGGTGTTATTTATACCTCTTAGATCTTGGATAGATCTCCATCCTCTCCTGTGAGGTTTTCTAACAGGGAGGATAGGAATATTACAGGGCTCGTTTAAGGAAAGATGAGGCCTTGTTGAAATATTTCCCAATGACAGGTTTCATTCTTTGAATGGCCTCTGCATTTAAAGGGTATAGATGGAAGTTAGGCAGAGGTTTATTTTTGTCAATTTAAATTTTCATCACTGGTACAGAATGAATGCAATCAATGTCATTGGCACTTTTTGGCCAAATTTCATTTGGAATGGAATCTAAAACATAGTTTGAGTAAGTTTAGGTAACTGAAAAAACAGAAATAACTATGGATGAGTCCATGGAAGAATCCTCTTAAAGATCATTATTTATTAAGTTCAAGATATAAGAATATTTCCCCCTTTTAAGAGAAAGAAATATAAGCCTTGTGAGCATCAAGAAAGCCTCATCCTAGGAGATGAACAGAGACAAAAGAAACCAAAAGAAATTGGTGAGTTCTTTGAATAGATCCAAGCTGGATAAGAATTGGAAAGGTTAGGGAGATAGTCACAGGTTGATTGGAAATTCCCACCATTTGTATAGTTTCAGGACTCTGAAGACTAGGAATGGCAAGGCTGGTTAAGAACTTACATGGTAGCTCTGAAACCAGGACACTGGTTACCTAAATCCCAAGAGTTAGATCAACTTTTCTGAAGAAATTAGTAAGGAACACGAGAAAAAAAAAATCCCATTTTGAACCTCAGAGCAACCCTACTGCTAAGAAACATGCATTAGAATTTTTAAGGAGGATCCTCAAATTTTATGGGCCATTGGCCTTAAATTGTCTTTTGAGCTTTAAATAATCTTATTTTCCCAATGTCTAGGCTTCTGCAATAATATCAAGTCTCTTCGAATGGCAGTTTGTCTTAGGGACCTTGAAAGTCAGATTTAGCCATCAATTACTGTAATTGATGGCTAAATGCTGCTGGCTCATTACTATAGGTTGGGAGAGCTGCTCAGCATAGTATACTAAATCATGGGTTTCCAATGGGGACCCAATTAAGATGTAATTTTTTTATGTGTTATGCAAGTTCATCTTGTACGCCCTCCACAAAAGCTGAATTTTAAAGCACTGAGGTGTCATTATTGACTTAATGCCAAAATACTATTTAAAAACTTTTTCAAATCTATCATAGTCATGATAAACAATTTTATCAGGTTTTGGAACATATTTTTAAATTACTTTCCCATCGACAATTCAAGGCAGTCGCAGGTATCTTTTCATGAAACCATTTAGCCAGTTTTGAGGCTTCGTTCATGGCTACTCATTCTCACTAGGAAAAAAGTCTCTCATAGGGATTTGCCACTCCATCTTATTAAGCCATCCTCTGGAATATCCTTCTCCTCTGAGCATATGGATAAACTGATAAGAGTCAGAGAACCCTGGCTCCTATATTTGGATAGTGAGCAGAAATGCTCTAGCAAACGCATTGGGGTCCTCTATGGGATTAAGGAAATCTTTAGTAATGGTATGGAGTTCAACATTAGTCCACAGGGTATAAGTAATAAGAATTTATTATTTGGGGACAGACCTATCCAACGGTTTAACTTTAAATGGGATGGTAAGAGCAGAGGGTTTAGTGAAGCCTCAGGTTTATCTTTATTAAAAGGGAGTTCGGTGAGTGAAAGGCTAAGAGGGAGAGGACAACAAAGAAGCAAAGGAGCAGAAGGTACAGATAATGACACATCAGAGGAACATTTAAAAGTTTCCTCAAGTTTAGTAAGCCACTGAGATAATTCAAACTTTGCTTTGATTAATTTAGAATTTGCATTCCGGAGGGAAACAATTTTTAATCACTTATATATTTGCCAGTCTCAAAATGCCAATTAAAATATGCTTCCCATTCAGATTGCTTAGTCTTGTAGTCTTTTTTCCAATTGACTACACAGATCGACTAACTTGGGGATTTCAAAAGAGCCCCAAGTTGACAGGTTTAGCTGTAAATCATCCTGAGTAATTATGATCCAGCAAAATAGAAAGATGCAGGATGAGGGCCCATAATTTTTGTACATAAATCCAGGAGATGTTTCAGAGGGCGGCTGTTCAGCAGCTATTCCCTTAGAAAGTAAACTCCCTATTTTTCAATAGAGTAGTTACTCACCAGACAAGCATTTTAAATTCCATAGACAAAAATCCAGTAATAGAGGACACCCATTATACATCCTGAACCTGAAACAAGGCAGGCAGTTCAGATCCAGGAGGACTTACCACAACAATCAGGGAATACCAAGAAGGTGGTAGAGTGCAATGGAATTTTATATGTATTACACAAATGTACAGAGGCACTGAATAGGAGGCAAGTCATTCTTGATCCCACTTCTGACATCATGTAAAGTCAATTTTGTCCAAGAACTGCAAGGCAAACAAAAGTTTTATTTAGGAGGTCTGTAGGAATTGCAATTCTACAAACACAGATTTGGATATTAAGGATATTCCTAAAGAGAAAGAAAAGGACAGAATTTATAAAGACAGAAAAAGGGGGCCATTGAGAGGGGTTACACAAATCATTTTTAAAGAGCTGAGATTGGTGCTGGAATCTGACTTACACTGTACTATAGTACATGATCAATTGCTTATGACTACTGCTAGGTAAAAATTTTACTTTTTAATAAAGAGTTCAATGCAGAGCCAGTTCCAGAAACTGTATCAGGATGTAGCCATTTGGTTTATCTCAGTTCAAAACTATAGTTTCACATGAAGCGGGTATGTTAGTTCTGCTCTCTGAAGGCCTCATAGATCCATTTCAGAATGATCTCTTGACAATATGAACTCCATTTTGCTGTTTTTCTTTCATAGTATTAAACTTATAATAGTTTTAAATGTTTATGGAAATTTAATAATTAGTTTTATTTAGAGGAAACTTAATCATTTTAATTTGTAAATTAATAGAATACTCATTAATTTATAAATTAATAGAACATTAAAAAGCAAATGAAAGCAAATTTCTTAATTTTCACAGAAATTCACAATATTTATTTATTGTGAATTTCTGTGAATATTTATTGTGAATTTGGACTTAGAGGTTTAAGAAAAACAATTTTTTCTTTTTTATAATTATAATAAATTGAATATTAATTAAATACAAGCAAATGTGGAATATCCTTTCCATGCATAATACCACCCTCAGATATAAAATGAAAGAATATCATAGAATGGCAAGCAGAATGGGGAAAACAATCTCCATTGAGAGATTTTATTGATATTCAATGGGTTAAAAAACTGCCTGCATATTCCTGAAGTATTTTACTAGTAAGCAATTTACCTTTCTCAGTGCTGAACTTTGAAGTAAATCAGTAAGTTGCGATTGGCTTTACACAAATTCATGAACATTTTTTCCATAACAAAATGTTATGAACAAGAAGTTCATCTGCACTGGATAACTTCTCATGATATTTTCAGAGAAGTTATCCTAAGAGAATTGCCATTGTTAAGTACTGCTAAGACATAGGAAATTCATCTCACTAGAGGATATGCTCTGACTGTAGTGGTATTACAAAAAAGGCAGTAAGTAAGCAAGCAAGTGTGAACACCTTGTTTTTAAACCCCTCTAATTGCCCCATGGTTAATAACATTACCTGCCATTTAAGTGACCCACCTTGATTCTTTTTCTGTTCCCATAGCAAATCAGGAATCATACTTCAGTTCTTCCTTTGACATGGTATGAGGCTGTCACATGATATAAGCCTTGGTTCTTCCTTTCAAATGATATGACTGTATGATGGTGGTAGTGAGAATGGGGGCAGGTAGGTATATGTACCCCCAACCCCACCCCATTGTCATATCATACAGTCCAGCCTTTATTCTTTCCATATTTGCAAATATGAAAATATTTAGAAGTTCAAAACATCAAATGAAAGTCATCTCTCTTGATTGTTGCAGGATTTACTTTAAATAAAAGGCAGTTTTGCTTTTCTTTGTTGTTACTGTTGTTGTTGTTTAGCTTTTATTCCATAACCATAAACTTAACTCAGCGATCCAGCTAGACTTGGAGTCGGGCAACAAAAACATGGAGCCCAACGAACTGCAGCAAGAGCACAAAGATTATGAGATGTTCCGAGCAGGGGAGTGAGGGGTGCTCTCCCGAGCTACAGAAGGAATGGTCTGATGGTTATAACAAGACAAATTTATCAGAGTGGTCCACAGTCAGCAATGATAATCTTCTTGCTCATCTTGCCATTCCTGGACCCAAAGCACTCCTTGATCTCCACAACATTCATGCCCTCTTTCACCTTGTTGAAGATCACATGCTTGCCATTCAACCATTCAGTCTTGGCAGTGCAGATGAAAAACTGGGAACCATTTGTATTGGGTCCGGCATTTGCCATGGACAAGGTGCCAGGACCCATATGCTTCAGGACAAAATTTTCACAATCAAACTTCTCCCCATAGATGTTTTTGCTGCCTGTGCCATTATGGCATGTAAAGTCACCACCCTGGCACATAAATACTGGAATAACTCTGTGAAAGCAGGAACCTGTATAACCAAATCCTTTCTCCCCAGTGCTCAGAGCACGAAAATTTTTGGCTACCTTTGGAACTTTGTCTGCAAACAACTTGAAGGAGATGTGGCCCAAGGGCTCGCCATTGATGGCAATGTCAAAGAACATATTGAGGTTGACCATGAGGTAGCTCCAGGTGGAGTTGTCTGGAAGGTCCAGTTTTGCTTTTCTAAAGTAGTGTCTTATGTCTTCAGCAGACTACTGAAGAACTAATATAGTAACTGCATGTGGAAATACTAACTTAATTTAAAATGTCTGCAGTTCTTTTTCAGTACCTAATCTCTAATCTTCTGCTGGAATACCTCTCCTTCCAGCGTCCCTCAGTGTCCTTCATCAGAGTAGATCCTGGGGTTACACATAGTTTTTCTTAGAATGACCAGCTCAGCCTTGAAGGTCAGGGTCAAAACCTCCTAAAGGGATCTTCACAGCCAATCAGCTGTTTCTTCTGGCTCTGGTTCACTTCCAATCTGTAGTTTATTTAAAGGACTAAAAGTTAAAACTGAGCCAAAGCAATAGCTAAGAGGTGACAGCAGCTAATCCCTCAAGGATTTAAACAGAGTAAGACACCACACAAGGAGAAGCTTCCCTGGAGTATTTTCACATGTTGCAAGGATCTTTCATGAAAGTCACAGCCCTCGTCACAGCCAAGTTAAGGAAAAAGTGGGGCAGTGGTGCCTGCATTTGCCAGGAGACAGATTTCTGTCATTATAGTATGGGTCAATACCATTTTTTATGCTAGAGAAAAGTATGTCTTGCCAAACAAATCAGAGGAATATATCTATGGATCAGTTATTATTTCATCTTACTCTATAAATTATTGAACATCAGATACCTGATTCTTCACCATAGGAGATTTTCGTTCTCAAAGAGTCTTGCAGTCAGGGCCAGGCAGGCCCCTAAATGTGCTTAAATAAGAAGGTAGAAAAAGGGGTTAAATGGCAAGCTCACCCCCACCTAATAACGTTCAGATTTTTAAATATTTTAAAACACTAAACTGCCCTTACATAAATCAAAACACACCTGCGGGCAAATCTGGTACACATATGCCGGCTTGTCTTGCTGGCTCTCAGGTTAAGCAAAGAGATTATAAAAATCATCAAAGGCTTGGAAATGCTGCCACTTTTTTTTCTTTTAACTATGCCGTTTAATTTTAGATGGCATGAATTGACTCTCAGCTATGAAAAATGAAGTTAAACACTCTTGCAATTTACCTACTTACACTATTCCCCGTTTCATTTTTCATTGCTTATATTATATTATACTTTGCCAAGTTATAAACCATCACATTGTATTCTATAATTGTGATATTCTTCGTTATGTAGTTTTTGCTCTTTTTTAAAATGGATCCAGTGTTCATTTCGTGTTTTACCACTCCTAAATTCTCGATCTTCATTCATTTCTTCAGCTAGATTCTGATGTTAATTATTTTTTCAAGAAGGACTCAGAGATTTTGTATCTCTTACACATTAGATTCTAATCTAAATACTACTTTCCCTGTTGCTTTTTTTTTTCATATTTGAGAAAGCTTATTTGCTGACTTTATAACCAAACAATTATTTGGCTGGGTCACACTTTCTTGTCCTTAGAAGTCTGTAAATATTTCTCCATTGTTTTCTGGCTTTGAATATTGCTGAGAAGTCTAAAGCAAACCCAATTTTCCTTCTTACAGGTGACTTACTTTTTCTTCCTGAATAGCTAAAGATTTATTTTCTTATCTTTGAATGTCAAATAATTAATAACCAAAGTATGTTTTGATGTGTATTGTGCTATATCAATTTTTCTAGCACATAATGGGCCCTTGTACCTAAGGAATCCATTTGTTTATTTCAGGGAAAGCTTCCTTTATTACATATCCAAATACTTGTCCTATTTCATTTGTTGTCTGTGTTAGATGGTCTCTGTTTGTCACATTAATTGCCTTCTGCATATTTTAATCTTTTTCTCCATTTTTCTCTGCATTCACTGATTATTATAAGCATTTCCTCCATGCTACTAATTTATTTTCAACCATTGCATACCCTGTTCCTTGCTTTTCCTAAATTATTTATTAGATCTATAAGAGTGCTCTTTGGGATCTCAATTAGTTTCCTTAGCTCTGAAACTTCCCTGTACATTTCATTCTGTTGTTTTATTATATCAGTTTGAGCCTAGCTTTATAGAATAATAGTATTATAAAGTCATTCCATACTTTAAAGCACTCTCAGGGAATCTTGCTTGTTTGGAGAAGGTACTCATATATTTTTATTATTTTAAAACCCATTTTCCTCCTTAAAACATGTTTTCTATACCATGTTGTTTCTTTCTTTTAATTCGTATTCTTTTCTTCCTCCTCCTCCTGCGCTAATATGTTTGCTTACTTGCCGTACCATTTCTTTTCATTTTCCATTAGCTAGCTCTGTCCTGATTTCTAATTTGGTTTAATATAATGCTTCTACTTTATTTAGGACCAGTCTGTCTGCCCCATTTGTGTTAATGTGTTAGAGTTTCTTTCAATCTACTTATCTGAGGGCATAGGGGGAGGTTTTGAGGGGAGATCCATACTAGGTTGGGAAGAGCCTCTGATTTCTCCTTTCAAGTCCAGCATCCACCCTACCCTGCTGTGGGTACATCCTTCTCATTCATCCTACTCTCCACAGAGACCTGGAAGATCGGAATCCATGGAGGCCCTTCCTGCCTTTGTCAAAGCCCCATAAAGATAAGTAGGATGGGCTACACTCGGGATATTTTCCTTTACTTTTCCCAGGGCTATCTCCTCACTTCCTCAGACTGCTTCTGTCTAAATCGGAAGATAACAAAAATTATCAGAGTTCTCAATACTATTTCTACAGAGTAGGTGTTAAGAAGGGAGGCTACACCAAAAGTTCTATCACTATCCTTGGCCATCACTTTTTGAAGTTAATGATGCAAAGTCATTCTCCTTTATTTGGATGCCATTCATGAATTGTGTTGTTTTGGGGGGTCAGTGGTTGTTGTTGTTTCACTACTACTGTTCAATTCATTAAATTGAAAGGAATATTTTTAATCTGATTCTATTTTGCTATTTGCATTCAGAGCTCTCTTTAACTTTCCTATTTTCAAATCTTACAAACTTGTAATAATGTATGAATTGAAAATACTTTAGAGCAGCAGAGTTCAACCGTTTGGCTTCCCTGGGCCACATTGGAAGAAGAATGGTTTTGGGCCACACATAAAATACACTAACACTAACGATAGCTGATGAGCTAATAAAAAGTTTGCAAAAAAATGTGATAAATGTTTTAAGAATTTGTGTTGGGCCACATTCAAAACCAACCTGAGCCACAGGTTAGACATGCCTGATCTAAAGAAATATTGCAGCTACATAACTTGTTAAAAAGTAAAAATTAGTCCAAGGGCTGCCTCCTATCTCCATCTGCTTGGGTGCAAGCTCATCTTGATTGAACAGCCAACAGGGGACCCGTGAAGACCATCAGCTCTTACCCCAGCCACCCTCTCTGCATCAGCTCTGCTCTCCTCCTCACACAGACCATGGCCCTGAGAGCATATGGCTTGATCTTCTCAAGACACCTCATTCCCAAGGTGGACAACACTACCATTGAGTTCCTACTGCCACAGGCATCAGATGGCATTCATCACTGGACTCCTCGCAAAGGCCATGTGGAACCAGGAGAAAATGAATTAGAAACAGCCCTGCGGTAGATGCAGGAGGAAGCAGGCCTAAAAGCAAGCCAGCTGACCATCACTGAGGGGTTCAGAAGGGAGCTCAATTATGTGGCCAGGGAGAAGCCTAAAGCAGGCATCTACCAGCTGGTGGACGTGAAGGACTACGATGGAGAGATCCACCTCTCCCACGACCACCAAGCTTACCGGGGCTGGACGAGGCCTGTCAGTTGGATCAGTTCAAGGAAATGAAGGCAGTGCTCCAAGGAGAACACCAGTTTCTCTGCTCTACAGTGGCCTGAGCTGACTGCAGCAGAGTCATTCACCTCAGTAGGATCCTTGAGGGTCTTCTAAGATGAACCCACCTTCAGCTATAGAGAAGGTTGTGCTCTTTGGCTCATCATAGCAAAGAGCAGATAGGTTAGTAAAATCAGCTGAGGATTCTCAGAGGCAAGCAAGCAAAAATCTTAGCTGGGTGGAGAGGAGGGCAAAGCAGGAGTTAAAAAAAGAAAAGGCCAGACCCAGTAAGTGCATCCTTGTACTTAATAAACCTCAAAAAGGTTTAAAAAAAAGAAAAAGCAAAAATTATTGTCAAATTGCTTATTGCTCTTGGGTAGTAAAACAATCCTCAAAACTGCTACTGTGTGATAGTTAAGAGGAACAGACTTCAGCCCTCAAACTGTGGAGTCCCATAGACCTGTATTCAAAATCTCAATTCTACCACTAACCAGTTGCAGGATACTAATCAAGTTATCTAATGCCTTCAACGACTGTTTTTCAAGGTGATGATAGTAATACTTACCTCATAAATTGAGAGGATTAAATAAAATTAAATGCTTTTTATGGTGTCTGGTACTGAGTTCATTTATTTTCTAAGTTCTATGTGAGGCTTCCCCTTTCCATGATACAGAATGATGCAATCAGACATTTTAGAATTAAAAGGAACCTTAAAGATTATCTTAGCCAACATTAAATATTATAAAAGATGAACTAAGATCATGAGAAATTATATCAGAAATAATATTAAACCTACTCTCAAATACCCTCATCCAGGGATTAGACACTTGGTCAATAAATATGAATGTTCTGATCATGGGAAGGTGTATTTCTCATTGTAAATTATTAACTCTGTATCCAATTGATTAAAAACACAACACAATCACCTCAGCAGTACCTGTGACAACAACCTAGGACCTGTCAATCCAGGTCCAGTGCATTTTTCATTGATTGACAGTTTCTCTTATATTATTAAAGGAACTATCTTTAATTCCATGAAGGCTTATAAAAATATATATAAAGAAACGTAGGGAGAGCTCAGCAAGATGGTGACCAGAGTGGGGATCCCTGAAACCTCTCCTGTAAATACTGTTGAACGGCCAGCTGGGATCCAACACAGGAAACCCTGAATGGCACAGTAATAGCTGAGAGATCCGCACATCACAAGAAAACACCTGAAGGTTAGAGAAAGGGGGTGAGTGGCAGAGAAGGGAGGGAACAGAGACAGATCACAACCCAACCTGAGCTTGGCCAAAGAGCAGCCAGTGGATTGGGGGATTGGGGAAAGGCCAAATGGCAACAAGAGAGGAGGCAAGATTGGCTGCTTGTGAAACTGTGGGCAAGTTGAACCAAACAGCAGCATCTTAGGGACATAGTCTAGGAGCCATGCCCTTAGTGACACAGAGGTTAAACAAAGTATCTGAACTGCCCTAGGTGGGAATAGGGCCCCCAGCTGCAGTGCTGCAGCTCTGGGTGCTTGAAATAAAGAATATATTAGAGGGAATCAACAGTAGATTAGATGAAGAAAGGGTCAAATCAGCAAACTAGAAGATAAGGTAGCAGGAAACACCCAAACAAAATAGCAAAAAGAAAAACAAATCCAAAAAAAATGAAGATAGTTTCAGGGGCCTCTGGGACAACATCAGGAATACCAACATTGAGAGAGACACAACAAAATGGTGGCATGAGTGGGACCTCCGAAAAACTCCTCTGGATATTGCAACTACAAAAAACCTATGCCTTGACCAAAGGCCCTCTACACAACGCACATTCATAGCTGGGAGAGCCACTCATCACATTAAGGTACCTGCATGTGGGCAGAGAGTTAAACAAAGGAGAAATAGAAGAAGAGCCAGGATGCAGCTGCCTGGGTTCCCACTTGGAACTCTACTGCTGGGGAAGGGAGGAGAAAGAAGGGAGCAGGAGAGCACTCTGGACCTCAGTCAGTCCACAGGACAGAGGAAAGGGGGCCCACAGGCAGGCTGTGAGATACCACGACCACCTCACTTTGGCCCCAGGAGGTGCAGACCAGTCCCCAAAATGTAGCGGCCAGACTTCACTCCAGTTCCCAGAGGAGGGGGAGCAGTTGGGTAGTGAGGAGCCACAGCGCAAATGCCCAGGCCGGGAAGGAGAAGGAGAGAGAGGGTTGTGCACACATTTCTCAGCCCACAACCAGTGTGATCTGAAAGACTAGCATACAGGACTGACCCCAAGGCACAGGGCCGAATCTGCACATGGGGCAAACCCAGAACAGAAAGGCGCAATCATGCCCAAAATCCCTGCACAACCCCCAAACCACAGAAAGAAAACAAAGCCACAAACACCCCTCCCCCACAGACCTCTGCCCAGTATCAGCAGCAAACACCAAAGAAAGAGCAGCTGGGAGAGTCCAAAGAGGTTACAAATATGAGAAACCAGAGAATTAAAGAGATGGGGACAGATGACAGATCAGAAACAGAGCTCAAAACAACAATTATGAAAATGTTTAAGCAACTAAATGATAATTTCAACAGAGAGATAGCAAGCATTAAAGAAGACTTACAAACCATTATAAAAGACCACAGAGAGATAATGACTACATTAACTGAAATGAAGAACAGTGTAAAAGTCACCAAACTAGATAAAATAGAAGCACAAAGCAGTGATTTGCAGAAAAAGCCAACAGAAAACACCCATTTAGAACAGATAGATACGAGAATCCAGAAAAAATAAGGATGTTTGAGATTTCTCTGGGACAATTTTAAGCAGAAGAATATCAGACTCATAGGTGTACCAGAAGAGACAGAGGAAAAGAGGTCAATAAATTATTCGAAGAAATGATGACTGAAAATTTTCCTAACCTGGCTAAGGAAACAGACATACAAGTCCAGGATGCACAGAGAATCCCAAACAAGATGATCCCGACCAAGAACACACCAAGACACATATAATTAAAATGGCAAAAGTTAAAGAAAAAGAGAAAATTCTAAAAACAGCAAGAGAAATGCAAGTAGTAACTGATAAAGGGACACCCATTTGATTCTCAGCTGAGTTTTCACCAGAAACTTTACAGGCCAGAAGGGATTGGCAGAAAATATTCCACGTGATGAAAACCAAGGATCTACAACCAAGAATAATGTATCCAGCAAGGCTAGATTCAAAATTGAAGGACAGATAAAGAGCTTATCAGATAAGGAAAAATTAAAGAAATACATCACCACCAAACCAGTACTACAAAGAATGTTAGAGGGATATCTTTAAGATGGGAGGAGGGATGACAGAGTGGGTAAAATAAGGTAAAGAGATGGAGAAATTTAGTTTGATTGTTGACATAAAATCAAAAGCAGCGAAGAAACAAATCCCATGGACACAGTCAATAATTTAGTAGTTACCTGAGAGTAAGTGGGGAGCAGGGTGGGGGGAAAGGGACAGGAACACAAACATATGGTAATAGAGAACTGACTCTGGGTGATGAACACATAATACAACACATAGAAGATGTAATGTAGAATTGTATACCTGGGACCTATGTAATTTTTACTAATCAATGTCACCCCAATAAATTAAAAAATAAAAATAAAAGAACTCAATCACTCTAAAAAAAAAAAAAAAAGAAGAATATCAACATTCACATCATAGCGTCACCAGAAGGAGGAGACAGCAAGGACTTGAAAAACTTATTTGAAAGAAATAATGACAGAAAACTTCCTTAACCTGGCAAAGAAAATAGATATACAAGCCCAGGAGGCCCAAAGCATCCCAAATAAGATGAACCCAAACAGGCCCACACTGAGACACACCACAATTAAAATGCCAAAGGTTAAAGACAAAGAAAGAATCTTAAAAGCAGCAAGAGAAAGGCAGTTAGTTACCTACAAGCGAGCTCCCTAAAACTGTCAGTTGATTTCTCAACAGTGATGAAAAGCAAGGACCTACAATCAAGATTATTCTATCCAGGGGAGTTCCCTGATGGTGTAGTGGCTTGGGGCTTCGGCACTGGCACTGTCAGTGCTGTGGCCTGGGTTCGATTCCCGGCCAGGGAACTACCCACATACCAAAAAGAAAAAAAAAAATTATTCTATCCAGCAAAACTTTCATTTAGAATTGAAAGACAAATAAAGTTTTACAGACAAGAGAAAGCCGAAGGAGTTTATTGCCACCAAATAGGATTACAAGGAATGTTAGAGGGAATTCTTTAAATGAAAAAAAAAAAAAAAATCAAAACTAAATAATAAAATGGCAATAACTACATAGCTCTCAACAATTTCTGTAAAAGTAAATAGAGTGGCAGAATTAATAAGAAAACAAGACCCCTACCTATGCTGCCTATAAGAGATCCATTTCCTATAGAAAGACACTCACAGATTGAAATTAAATGGTTAGAAAAATATATTCCATGAAAATGGAAATAAAAATACAAAAACTGAGGTAGCAATACTTATACCAGACAAAATAGACTTTAAAACATGCAACAAATAGACAATGCACTGTAGAATTGTACACCTGGAAACTATGTAATTAATGTCATACCCTAATAAGTATAACAATAAAAATATTTTTATAAAAAATAAATTAAAAACCAAAGGCTATAACAAGAGACAAAAGAAGGACCCAGTATTCCCACTTGCGGGTATTTATCCAAAGAAACACAAAATGCTACATCTTGGGGATGTGTACATCCATATATTCATTGTGGCATTATTTACAATAGCCAAGATATGGAGGCAGCCTGGGTATCCATCAAGGGATGAATGGATAAAGAGAAGGTGGTACATCTATACAATGGAATATTGCTGGGCCATGGAAGAGAATGGGTTCTCACCATCTGCGATGGCATAGATGGACTGGAGGGTATTGTGCTAAGTAGAATATGTCAGACAGAGAAAGACAGATGCAATGTGATTTTGCTTAAATGTGGAATCTAAAAAATAAATAAATAAACAAACAAAACAGAAATAAATTCAGATACAGAGAATAGTTTGATGGTTGCCAGATGGGAAGGGTGTTGCGGGGTGAGTTTAAAGGGGAAGGAATTAATAACTACAGATTGGTTCTTATACAATAGTCATGGGGATATAGGATATAGCATAAGAAGTATAGTCAATAATATTGTAATAATTATGTATTTTGTCTGATGAGTACTAGATTTATCAAGATGATAGAGGGGAGCTGGGTTGGGAGACAGTGTGAAAAAAAAGTGAAGGGATTAAGAAGTACAAATTGGTAGTTACAAAATAGTCATGGGGATGTAAAGTAAAGCATAGGGAATATAGTCAATAATAAGGTAATAACTATGTATAGTGGTAGGTGGGTACTAGACTAGGCAGGGGGATCACTTCTTAAATTATATGAATGTCTAATCACTATACTGTACACCTGAAATTAATATAAAACAATATTGAATGTAATTGAAAATTAAAAAGGTGGGGAGGTAAAGGAAAATAAGAGGTTCAAATTTTCAGGTATAAAACAAGTCATGAGGATATAATGTACAGCATAGTGGATATAATCAATAATATTGCGATAGTGGGAGCTCCCTGGTGGTGTAGTGGCTTAAGGTTTCGGCACTGGCACTGTCAGTGCTGTGGCCTGGGTTCGATTCCCAGCCAGGGAACTACCCACATACCAAAAAAAAAAAAATTTTGCGATAGTATGGTATGGTGTCAGATGGTTGCTGGATTTATCATGGTGATCATTTCTTTAGGTATATAAATGTTGAGTACCTATGGTGTACACCTGAAACTAATATAATATTGTATGTTAAGTATATTTTAATGAAAATCCTTTAAAAAAAAACAAATCTAGTTGGGTTTTTTAACTTATAGAGACATATCATTAAAGTTCCATACTATTTAAAAGGTATAGATATCTCATAGAGATACACTAAGCTCACCAAAGTCTTGTTCTTGTCCATACCCACTATAGTATAAAAGTCTTAACCTAAATTCATAATTCATCATAATATATTCATTAAAAGATCATAATTTTGAAAATGCAGTGGTATAACTAGCAAAAAAAATAATCACGAAACCTTAAGAGGAAAAAATATGTAATACGAGGGCTGTCCAGAAAAATTCAGCTATAAATGCCTCTATTTTTCATGTCACATAGCTGGATACTTTTCAGAAAGTGCTCATATATTAAACCACAGAAGCTCATACTCTAGCTTCTAATGTCCAACCAAGACATTAGAAGTTAGAGTATGAGCAGCCATGGAGAATATGTTTCACTGGATGAAACTTGTGTGCCCCTCCTATTTTTCTGGTGCACAGTCACCAAGTACTCACCTTTATGCAACACCCAGGCCCTGCCATCCCTGGCTTACCATCCTTAAAAAAGCTTCTAGGTATTCAGACTGTATAGTTGCTAACATACTTATTTCCACCTCTCTTACTCCTGATGTGGCAGCAGTTAATCAGATAAATAGGTCAATTCTTAATGGTTATGAGCTAAAGAATCCTAGAGATACAACATCCTGCTCCCTTACCCTACCAGAAAATATAAGACTTATATGGCTTTCAGAGACATATTCACCTTTATTGCTTAACATAAAGGAAAGCCTTCAGTAGCAGAAGATTCATGCCACTGAAGCCGAAAAGAAGCTATAACATCCGATCTGTTACAATCCTAATGGCTGTAGTAGACTACTACATGACATATAGTATGTCTGGGTGAGACTTGGAAGACTCCTTCTCAAAGAAGTCCATGCATATGGCTACTTAGTCCTGGTGTGGAATTAAACATCTCAAGTCATCGAGTGGCTCTGGCATTGAAGGAGATGAACACCCCAGTCATTCCCTCACCATCTGCTGAGGTTCTGATGCTCTCAAATGGAACTGAGCAGAGAAGTATCACGTGACCCTTATCCCTACACATGACCTTTCCAATCATTTTTTTCCCCAGTCCACTTGGACCCAGGCTGGGGCAGTGGCACTCCACTTGCTCTCAGATTGCACTCTTTCCCCCTTCCCAGGAAGGTAACAGTGCCGCACAGCAGAGCACTGGCCAGGACACTGGAGAATGTTGCTTCCCTCCATAGCAGCTCTGGTTACAGTGGACACTGATGATGCCTGACAGTCTTCCCTGTGCACAAAGTCAAAGCACTTTCTATGGTTCAGCAGAGAAGCTGGGTCTAGTGACACCCATCACTATACTCTTAACTGAAAACTTGGCCACTCAAAGCATTTCATTTTCTTAGTAACACTGATTCTACCATAATATATTTCAGAACAAAAGACAAGTCCGAAATTTCATTACAGGTAGGTTGTTCATTGTTTTCATACAAAGTGTGTTACTCTAAATAAATTCAAAGGACAAATCTTTGAAAGTCAAACAATAAACTAGCAAATTATAAGGAAGCTTCCATTGCTGAGACATATATATAAAAAATAGTTATTGTACTCCTTTTAGACTCTATTTTTGACACATATTTTCAATATTTTCCTAATGCATAATTTTCCTTTTATCTTTCATAGCTGACTCCACTAACCAGCTAAGTTCAATGAGCATTCATTTGAGACTGAAGAGTCACAATTTTTGGCATACCATATTCATCTTCTTGGATTTTCTTAAGATATAAAATTCTAAGTTTTAATGGGGCATATTTCCCAGCCTCCTTTGTGTAGCTATATGACTAAATTTTGGCCAAAAGACTATGAGCAGAAGTAACATGTAATTTCTTGGTTGTGTCCCTTAAATGGAAGATGTGTCTTTTTATTATAGTCCTTCTCCCATCTTAGTGCTTGGAACTTGAACAAAGTGATAGTCCATCTAGGACAGCGGTTCTCAACCTGTGGGTCGCAACCCCTTGGAACTGTATTGAAGGGTGCGGCATTAGGAAGGTTGAGAACTACTGATCTAGGACCAAGCAGACAAGGTTAGTATTTTGAGGACACTGGTGGAACTACAGGATGGAAGGAGCTACTTATTAATATTATGAGAGAAAAGAATCAGATTTTTAAATGAGAAAACTCCGTATTATTTAAACTTCTGTTAAGTCTTTGTTAAAGCAGCTTAATCTATATCCTAATTGTAACATTCTACAATTTCAATTTCAATTGTATTACATTTAGAATGTATCCTTTGGGTTACTATTTGCTATTTCATTTTCACTAGTTGTTACAGAATATTTAAGTCAAGGAGCAATAATACTTTCAAAGAATTATACACATTTCTGTACAGGGGGATGATAAATTTGCTAAAATTGATGGGCATTAAAATGCAATCATTCAAAATGGACATTTTATTGGCTAATTGTAAAAATCCAAATCCAATGAACAAACCATATTCTCAAGGTTAGGCACAATGCTATCTATTCATAAAGAACATTAATGCAGTCTATTAGAGGAAGTGCGCCTGAACATTGAACTTGGTTCTCTTTGGAAGAACTAGGGTAAAAGCTTTACCAAAGCTTTTCAATTATTCTCAAAAAACAGTTTCCTATTGCTAAATCCCTCTTTAGCAATTGTAAACAAATTAAATCTACATTTAACATTTTGAATTTCAGTTTTAAAGTTGGCAAAGAATACCCTGTTCAGAAGAGATAATACACATGTTCAAAAGTTTCTGATATAAACTGAGATTGTTGTAACTAAATGCAATTTCAGAAAGTAGATTTCTATTAGATGCATACATTCAGTCACAAATAACTCAACTAGAGATGTGAGGAAGTTTTTGTCATTTCTCTTGGAATTATAAAGACTAGGAAGAAGTCAGGAAAAAAATAAACAATTTTGAAATAAAAATCACTAGTGCTTAGAAGTTTTATTTCACATGATGCCCAAAATGATCATGATTTTTATTTATATTGTGGTTGCCACAAATAAAAGACAGTAATGGTAGAAGTAAATTATTAGAAGAGGAGAAGAAATGTGTCTAATTTTTCTAATTCTATTTGGGCTACCAAAATTGGATGAGAGTAGTAATTCAGAAAACAGAAGCCCTAAATGTTGCTAAAAGAGAAATCACATGGCCTTCAGAAAGCCTTAGGGAGCATCTGGAGGAAGCTACAAGGACTTTCGGTTTCACAAAGTATGAGTAAGTCCTCAGTGGCATCTCATTTCAAAATGAGGATTCAGAGTAATGAATCAACCTCTCTCAACTTCTCTATTTTCATTAATCACCATGCTAGTAAATCACAGAATGTTAGTCATCTATGATTCTTCCTTCCCTTTTATCCCACCTTCTTATTGTCACTCATTGTCATCCTTTCACTTCCTTTCCATCACCACTGAGTTTAGGCACTTGGTACCATACATATCAGACCACTGAAACAGCCTCCCTTCCACTCCACTATCCAATCACCACATTCATTAACTCATTAGTTAAACAAATGTTTATGCTGATAGACACTGAAGTAAGAGCTAGGGGTACTACAGTGCACAAATCAGACACCCTTCCTGCCCCCATGAAATTTTTATTGTTGCAGAGGATGCTAACAAATCAATTTTACGATATTCTTGTCCTTAAAGACTATAGGACAGCGGTCTCCAACCATAAGGCTTCCCTGGGTGACTTGGAAGAATTGTTTTGGTTCAAACAGAAAATACACTAACACTAACGAAAGCTGATGAGCTTTAAAAAAAAAAAAAAACAGGTTGCAAAAAATTTCACAGTGTTTTAAGAATTTGTGTTAGGCCACATTCAAAGCCATCCAACCCCAGATCTTATCCTGTGTTGTAGATTGAATTCTGTCCCTTCCAAAGTTTGTATATTGAAGCCCTAACCCTCAATGTGACTGTGTTTTGAGACATGGCCTTTAAGGAGGTAACCGAGGTTAAATGAGGTTATAAGGGTGGGTGCTAATCCAATAGCACTGTTGTCCTTATAAGAAATGGAAGAGAACCAGAGACCTCTCCCTCTATCTCCACACATGCACAAAATGAAAAGCCATTTTTATAAGACACAGCAAGAATGCAGCCATCTACAAGACAAGAAGAGTGCCCTCTAATATCCTGCCAGCACCTTGATCTTAGACTTCCAGTCACCACAACTGTAAGAAAATAAATCTCCATTGTTTAAGCCAACCAGCCTGTAGTCTACTTTTGTTCCCACCAGACAAGCCCGATTCTCTAATATCAGCCTTCTGTGTCAATGAAGTAAAATTCTATAGACACACCACTTCTTTTCTACTACAAACCATTGCCCATGTTACTCCTCATCACCAGTATACCCTACTGTTTTAATAAATAACGCCATTATTTCTTAAAGCATAGCTGTAAGCAAAATTTGTTGATCTCCCTTTTAGATCTCCCTGCCTATGATTGAAGTCTGTTTGGAAAAGGAGGCTATAACTGAAGCACTGATTGGGATATTCTTACTCTAACTGCAGAAAAAAATGCACATAATGAAGTAAATAACCTCTTAGGAACAGGAATCCTAAGTATTAATATAAACTAATTGCTGGCTTAGTAAATTTGCATTGGTCCCACACTTTCACAAACATTTGATGATTTATTTGATTTCCTTTGATACTCATAGGAGAAAGCTGATAATTATCTTGGCCAAAACTAAATACATCTATGAAATATTATTTTAAAGTAATTAGGAAGTTGAAGGGGCAAGATGGGACTGGGAGGAGGTCCCTAAAGCCTCTCCCAGAAAACGCAATTGAACGGCTGCCCAGGAGCCAAGAAAGAGAACCCTGAGTGACAAAACAGCAGCTGAGAAATCTGCAAATCACAAGTAAACACCTGAAGGTTGGAGAGAAGGGGGTGAGCAGGGGAGAGGGAAGGGAGCAGAGAGACTGCAACAGGACATGATCACTGCTGACTATCCGGGAGCAGCACAGTGTAGGGGAGCGGGGAATAAAAGCCAGCAAAGTAGCAGAACCATAGGGGAGCTGGGCTTTAACGGAGTTTGAGAGCCAGCCTCTGGAACTTTTTGAGTGGTAGGAGGGCTGAGCGAGGACTCTGAACTGCAAAAACAACACCTCAGCTCCAGGACCCCTGGAGACCCACAGCGCAGGCGCACGGCTCCTACACAGGGCTGCAGTCCCCTGTTCCTGGCCCACTGCAAAGGCGACCTGGCTGTCTCAGGTCAGGCCCACAGCTTTGGACTTCTGATACGTGCACTTGCTCCCGCGCCCCTGGGTTCTAAAAGCAGTGTGAGCCCGCAGACGGCTAGATGCTGAAACAGGGCTAGGAAGAAAGGTGGATTTGATAGTATTCACCCAAGCCAGCAGAAGAAGTCTCGGCCTGCATCACCCAGCTCCCATAGCATGGGGCAGAAGGCGGAACTGCCCTCTGAGCTCCTTTTCTTGGCCTCTCTCTGGGATATATGCTCATTGCCTCCAAATGCAGCAGAAGATAAGAAATAAACAACTCCCCTCTCTCCCAAAACTGGACCCCCAGTGCCACCTAGTGTCTGCCCTACAGCAAGACACCACAAAAGTAATAATCAGGGCACTGAACATAAAGCCCTCATGTCAAAGAGGAAGAACCCAGCAGACAGGATGAATTCCTTAAAAACTAAAACTCCTCAGAAAGAACATGAAATTTATCCAGAAGACAACTTCTTAGACCTAGAAGTGTCTGAACTAAGTGACAGAGAATTTAAAGTAGCCATTCAAAAGGCTCTGAGAGAAATGAAATCATACTGGCAGAGCACCATGACTGAGATGAAAAACATAAAAAAGGAGATGAAGAGGAGAGGGGGAAGCTAAATATAAGGGGATGGAAAGAGGGGTCACATTAGGTGGTGAACATATTATGCATCAAGTTGACAATGCACTGTGGAATTGTATGCCTGAAACCTATGTAATCCTTGCTAACAGATGTCACCCCAATAAGTCTAACAATAAAAATGAAT
>PVJL010015888.1:0-22747 GCA_004026885.1 Lyroderma lyra
CCTGGCACCGCCTCCTCCCTGTGGAGGTGGTACCAACCCTGCCCACCTTCCCCGGCCGGGCAGCGGGCACAGCTCCCCAGGCCGCTGTCACTCCCATGCCTCCCTTTGCTTGACTTCTGCCGTGTCTGCAAACAATCAGAAGATTTGAACATTTAAGATGAGTCACTGTTCATACCTAAATATAAATCGCTACTGAACTTGAACGCGGCCCGTGATTAGGAGACAAAAGCAAGAAGACAGACGGCGTCAGTCCACTTTACCCTGCGACCCGGGCGGCAAGGCCCTGGGCCTGAGGCCCGAGACAGATGCGAGCAGATAAGCAGGAAAGTGTCAGCAAACTGAGGCTCTCTCCCCTCGGTGGTAAGGACGGAGTTACTCCGTCTCCCAAAGTCAGTTAGTGCCGCGGCCATGGACTCCCCCAGATCACTCACTGCCGGTACTGCCCTCGGGAAGTCAGGGACGGGGAGGGTCAAAGAGCTTCGGAAACAGCACACCTGGGAACGCAGGGGCCACCAGCCTTATCCCCCGGGGTTCCTGACAGCCGCCATCACTTTTGCGAGGCGACCCTCCCTGGCCCCTTGGGAACCTCCACACAAGAGCCAGCTGAGGGCTTTCTGTCGCACCGCTGGTGGGAGGTGGGAGCTGGCCGAGAGAGGGCTGGCCGGGCTCTGGGCTGCCCAGGCCCCGCAAGGCGGGTGCTGAGGTTGGAATCACTCCCGGGCCGAAGGCAGAAAGTTCCTACAAGAATCCCACGTTAGACGAAGGCAGTTCCTCGCCCGGGAAGGCCTCAGGAAGGGGCTGACTCTCAGTGGGCCATCGGGGCCAACCGGCCCCAAGTGACAGACCCTCTTTGGACGGCGGCCTGCTTCCAGGGTTCTGCGGCAGGCCTAGGAGACTCTTCATTTTTAAGAAGGTGTGTGGTTCTCCTGCTCACTCCCGGTTGCACCCCATCACCCTCAGACATCCCTGAAAGGATGTGTTATCTGGCAGCAAGGGCACTGGCGTGGGCACCCAGCAAAGCAAGAGGGACGCCCTGAGATTGTGAGGAGGAGGAGGAGTGAAGGGGGACGCCACCTGCTCGCTCAGGTCTAAAGACGAAAGTAAATGAACTCCATGGCCATTCAGTCACCCCCCAAATGGCATGCCACGTGTCCATCATGTACGAGGGCCCCCGCAGGGCCCAGGAACACCCCCAAATTATCAACATGTGGATACTGTCCCCAGGGACCTGCAGATCCAGCCCAGTCAGACCCCATGCCAAGAGCTCTGACACGAGAGAGAATGGAATTGAGGGATGTGATTCAGTCATCGAGTCCATGCCTTGGGGGTGTCCACACTGCCCGGCCCTGCTTTCCATGGTGAGTACCAGTCCATGAATGGAAGTGGCCTTAAACAACAACTCCTGCGGGGAAGGATTAGAAAGTGGGCATGGGGTGAGCGAGGACAAGACCAGGGTGTCCTGGTGTCTGAGGAAGTCAGGGAGCGCCTCGCAGAAGTGGCCGTTCGAGCCAACAGTGAGCGCTTCAAGCAGAGCAGCGTGGTCCCTGGGGGCCTGAGGTGTGGGGGCAGGGCTCCCTGGAGGAGTGGCAAGACGGGGCAGTGGCTCAGGAGGAAGAGGGCGGCTGGGGCCAAATGGGGCTGGCACCACGGCCTTTGGTGAGGGTTTCAGAATCTGGCCAGAGGGCAATGCAAGCCCTTTCAGGATTTAAGGGGGAGAGAGCGGTGACTACATTTGCTTTTGGAGAAATCATGCTGGGAGGGTGTCTGGGAAAGATGGGTGAGAAGTCCAGGCACAGGGGTGGGGGGTAGAAGAAGGAAGGCCAGGTCAGAGGCCGAGGTGTATGTTTAAGGGCATTAACAGGGGTGTCCCACCTTTGGGCTTCCCTGGGCCACATTGGAAGAAGAATTGTCTTGGGCCACCCATGAAATACACTCACACTAACGATAGCTGATGAGCTAAAAAACAAAGGTCACCAAAAAAAATCTCATTACACTTTAAGTAAATTTACAAATGCGTGTTGGGCCACATTCAAAGCCGTCCTGGGCCACATGCGCCCCACGGGCCCCAGGCTGGACGAGCTTGGCATAAAGCGTCAAGTTCCATGAGCGCGCTGTTTGGCTGGGATGCACCAAGCACGAAGGAGAGGCGCGGGGTCAACCCCTTGGATGCCTCCAGTACCGAAATGACTAGAACGGGCAGCTCGGTAGGACGTGGTCCCAGGGCTGCCGGGAGGCTGGGCGGGGCTGACGGCGGGAGGTTCCTTTGGGGACGCGAATACCCTAAAATGGATCATGCGATGGTTGTACCACTTCGTGAATGTACTAAAACCCATTTCATTGTACGCTTTAAACGGGTGTTGGGGTGGATCATCTTCCTGAAGTTCTTTTGTTAAAAGAGAAAAGAAGAGGAAGGATGCGGCTGGGTCCCAGACTGAGGACAGGACCCACAGCGGGCAGTTACAGCCGCCTCGGGCAGGCGGTGGGCGGGGGAGCCGAGGTCCCCCTAACGCCCCTCCGCTGCCTAGGCCGGACCGCCGCCACCAGGCCCTGGCGCGAGCCCGCGGCGCCCTGTCCCCCAGCCTGAGGTGCAGTGCTGCATCTCTGGTCAGTTGGGAGTCTGAGATGAAGCACTGTAGCTCAGGAAGGGAGAAGCTCTTCTGCGGCCGCCAGCCTGGAAGAGGTAAGAGGCGGTGGGGCTTGCGCGCATCTCCTGTCTCCACACTGTCCGCTGCTTGTGCTGAAGAAGCTGCTGGACTCTGGTCCTTGCGGTGCCACCATCTGCTTCATGATGCTGGGCAAGTCCTGGCTCCTCTGCGTACCGAGGTCTGTCCACCTGTAACGTGAGGGCTGGGGCATTCAGTGGTGGCCGTTGCCCAGCCCCTTGCCTCTGCTTTCTCCTTCTAAGTGGACACGGCGGACACTGCTGATCTGTCGTGGTGTCCATTCTTACAGCGCTCAGGTCCGAATCCTTCTCGACCCTGAGTCCTGGATAGCGACTGTCAGTGACTCAGAGCTGACACTCCTCACTGGCGGATTGGACAAAATCTTTCCGTCCCAAAGATTAAAGTCCTGGGCTCTCAGTCAGTCTCTTCAATCTCGGAGCTCCAGGCTACTGCCTAAACCACTCCAAGCATCTCACAAATCTCTGACCTCTCCCAGAGGCTTCTATGACAGACAAGCAAAGGATGGCGGAGGAGACCCCCAGGGCTAAGCACAATGTCATTTAACCTCCCGATAAGCTTGGGACGTGGGCAAGGTAGCCGACCCGTTGTACAGATGGGAAAACCGAGGCTCAGTTAGGCAACTCGCCCAAGGTCACAAATTGATTGTGTTGAGCCGGGTTGCAACCTAATCTGTCTGCTTTCAGGTCTGTATTCTTACCCACTGCATGTGACTTCGAAACCTGGGGATGGGGGAGCAGGAGGGGAACATAATAAATCCTGGTGTCGTCTTGTTTTTATATCCTGGGTCACTTTCAGCAAACACTTTCCATCAATCCTATGGACTCCCTTCTTCCTACCATATCCAGTAAGTGGTGTACTATCCCATTTTGCAGTTGAGGAAAGCCAAGGTTAAGTGACTGGCTGGAGGTCACCAGCGAAGACATTGTCAGAGACTGGGGACCCGTTGGTTTGGAGTAAAACCCTCCATGCAGTCACAAGAAGGGGGACTTGGTTTCCAGTGGTTGCTGATTGACCCTGTGGCTTTTGACTACAGGGAAGATACTTTTCAGGGCACTTGAAGTTCATCACCAGTCCTCCTGGGGCAATCCGCCACATCCTGCGACACATGGCACCCCCGCTGGCTTCCACAGACAGCTGGATGCAGAAGAAAACTCCAGCTGGTCCATAGGGACATGGCAGGGCCTTGTGCTGAAGGCCTCTCTTTCACCTTGTCCTCACGGTCCAGTTTTCCCAGGAATCCCTTAGATGCTAAGATGGGGATTCCTGGAAATACTGTTCTTGAGGTCATGGTTTAACAGCTGGACTCGCCTCCGTCCCATCCCAGAGTTGTCCCGAGGGGGCCTCGGCCCGAGCCCGGCATGAGGGTCAGGTGAATGCCTTGCACTGGAGGTAAGAGGGCTTGTGGCCCGTGGTGTTGACCTTTAAGTTGTTTTTCCTTCTGTCTTGTTCATTTCATAACATCCCTTTGAGGCTGGATGTGGGAACTTCACACTGTGGTACTCTGGGGAATCCGTGCAGGCACTCAGCTGAGCACTGGGTGAACCAGGACCCAGTAACGCACCCTCATTTTACTTCCCAGCATGCCGTGTGGTGGGAGCATCTTGTCTACATTATTCATAAACTAATCAATGCACATAGGTTTATTTTTAAATTTTCTTACATCAGTTAGGTGAACTAAAAACTCTTTTAAGTCTTAGTTCAATTTGGAATGCTGCCATAGAAAAATAAAAAAATTTTTTTCATCAAGGTAGAGGAGACCAAAAAAGTTCAAAGTGCCCTTTTGTGGTGATGCTCACCTCTATCCACTCCAGGAAACGTGGGGCTCTCCTCACACACACACACACACGCACACACACACACACACACACGCTGAGATTCATTTTGCCCCAATCTCTTTCGAGCCAGTGACCACTTAAGGCCCATCCATCATCCCATCACCAGTGATGCCTCCGTCCCTCACAGTGCACATATGCTTTTACTTCCAGAGCCTGGCTCCTTCCTCAAAGCTCCCTGAAGGTCAGTGGAATTGGTGAGGCTCAGAGAGGAGAAGTGACCAATCCAAGGTCACCCTGACAACAAAAGACAAAGCTAGGATCGATTCCAAAGGCAGTGGCCTATGGCCATGTCTTAGCCAAAAGCAGAAACTGCAAAACTAAAAAGTAAAAAGATTTTGTGAACGGACATAGGGAAAGCAGATGACTTAATGCCAAAGACTGCAAGTGGTCCAAGTGCAAAACTAGAACTTTTCACAAACTCTTCTTTGTGCTTTTCATGGGACTGTTAGAGGCAGAGTCCTCACTTCAGGGGCTGATCCCCATATTCCCATGGACCAGGTGGCTCCCACACATGTTTCAGGCTGTCTTCCTACTGGGTCTCATTGAAGACATTTATGAAGTATGAGATCCCCCTCCCTCTCATACACACAGACTGGAGCTGGCCTGACCCTGGAGAAATTTGACTTGCTCCTAAGAATAATAATAGTAATAACAGCTCCCACTCGCTGACGACTTACAGTTAGCCAGCCCTGCGCTGAACACTGTCACAGGCATTGTCTCATTCAGTCCTCACCACAAGCCCGTGAGGTCGGTTCTATCATTTACTCCATTTCACAGAGGAGGAAGCCAAGGCTGAGAGGTTGAGTCTTGCCTAAATTCACACGCTTGTAAGTCATGAAGCTGCGATGGAATCATGTTTATGTTTTTAACCTGCCCTTGCCCCTTCCCTCCCAGTGGGCCGGCCTGGTGACTTCCCCCAAGGGAAAGGGCAAAAACAACCTTCAGTGAGACCCAAGTGGTGTCTTCTGTGCTCTGTGACTATAATAAAAGTTCTGGACCCTTGATTTGTGTCCTGTTTCTTCCTGGGAACATGCAGTGGGGGAGAAGGCGAGGAAAGAAGCTAACAGCCTATATTCATTTATTAGGATTGTCATAACAGAGCACCGCAGTCTGGGCAGCTTGCACAATGGAATTTTACTTCCTCACAATTGCGGAGGCTGGATGTGTAAGAGCAAGGCGTCACAGGGTTGGTTCCTCCTGAGGCCACTCCCTTCGGCTTGTCGATGGCCATCTTCTCCCTGTGTCTTCGTTCTGTGAGTGTCTTCTTCCAACGACACCAGTCATATCGGTGTAGGGCCCACACTGATGACCCCATTTAACCTTGCTTATCTCTCTAAAGGCCCTATCTCCCAATATGGTCACGTTCTGAGGTCATGGGGGTTAGGACTCCATCATGGATTGGTCAGGTCGGGGAGAGACACAATTTTGCCCACAACACAGTCCCAGCTGAGGTAACCTTCAGGCGCCCGCATTGCCAGAGGCCAGCATAGACAGCAAGCAGGACTCACACGGGGGTCGTCAAAAGCTCTGGGAAGTGGCCATGCCCTCGTATGGAGGGTTAGAGGGCGGAGGTAAGGTCCGTCAGGGTGTGACCAGGACAAAGGCTGAGGGGCACTCGGGGCGTCGCCACACAGCAGCTGCTCACCTTCAGTCCCAAAGCGAAACAGGGAAATCTAAAATCACCCCACACTGTGGACTCTGGACTGCAGCTGTACCATCGGCACCATGGCCAACACGTGGGACATTTGAACACACACCTTTGGCATGATCCTCCAAGCTCTGCTACATTTTTAGGGAAAAAATCCCAACCACCTGACAACCTCTTACATGACAATTCGCAGGCCTCCCCACATCTCTCCTTAGCACCCCAGAACAAGCTGAGAGGAAGGCCTGTGTGCCTGCACATCACTGTTGAGGAGCCTGCAGTCCCGTGCGGGTACCGTTGTGAGGACAGACTGTCCACCACACACACATAAATATGAGATTCTGAGGTCCCCTTGCGGAATTTCAGGGTTGAAACCATGTCTTGACATGGCCCTGAAATAGCAATAGTTTCAAACACATCCACAAATGCTATGCCATGGGCCTCCATCCTGGTGCCCGGGAGTAGGAACTGGCCCCCTTGGTGACAAGTTCAGTGACAGATCCGCAGGACTAGGCCCTGGCTCTTCCTATAGTGAGAGAGGCCTGCATCAGGTCTCTCCTGGGAGAGTGGCCATCAAACAGCACATGGGCAGGGGAGATGGTGCCCTCTTGTGGCCAACCCTGGAAGGACAGTCCTTGCTTAGAAGGACTTCACATTATTACGTTCAGTGACCACTACCCAATGCATCTGTGTAGGATTTTGCATTTCAAAATGCACTTTCCATCCTATGACCCCATTTGATCCTGCTGCGAGATATATATGGTCATCATACTTTTACAGAGAGCAAAAGAGGTTAAGCAGTACTTATTAAAATAATAATAATAATAATAATAATAGCACCTATAATTTATGGAGCCCTCACTTTCTGCCTGGCACTGTGGATTTGTTTTATACACATTATCTGATCTGTGAGATTCGTGGTGGTCCTTGTGGTACAGATGGAGAACAAACTCAGAGCATTAGGCA
Organism: Lyroderma lyra; assembly: GCA_004026885.1. Classification (NCBI taxonomy): domain Eukaryota; kingdom Metazoa; phylum Chordata; class Mammalia; order Chiroptera; family Megadermatidae; genus Lyroderma; species Lyroderma lyra. The sequence goes on from PVJL010015888.1 coordinate 7,131, forward strand.
TGTGTCTGGGGTCCCATAACTGCTAAGTAGCTACATCACTAAGCAAGCACCAGCCCCGCGCCCAGGCAACCACCTCCCACATGAGCTTGGAGACAGCAGTGTACAATCTGGTCCTCCAGCTCTCAGAAGATCCCCCAGCTGCCTTGGGCTGGGAAGAAGGCCCCGGGAGACTTCCACCAGGATGCATCCTGCCACAGACAGCAGCATGCCATGAGCCTTGAAGCCAACAGCACCTCTAGGGGGTCCATCTCCTGCCGCCTGATGTGCCTGAGGGAACTGGCACCGGGATTCAGTAGAGAGAGATTTTTTTTTCTGCTTCAAGGAGAAAGGCTCCTAGGATCCCTGAGAGCTGCCTTCAGAAAGGCACAGCAGGAAGGGCACCCCAAAATTGCTGCAGGATGTGGCCCAGTGATCCAGATAAAGGATACGAAATGGGATGCTCCGGTCCTGAACCAAACGGCCTAGAAGAAAGCTGCTGAGTCTGAGGCAGCCCGAGGGAGGCTGCAGGAGGGCAGTGTGGCCTGTGGGAGATTACACAACTCCAGCAGTCCTGCAGGCCTGGCTGGCTGGCAGACTGCGCAAGCCACGGTCATGGCTGTGAAAGGGTCGTGGCCAGAAGAGGGGATCCAGGCCTGTTCTTGCATTTCAGACCCAAACTGCCCATCTCAAGGTCACAGGAGCAGATAAAGTGGAAACCAGTCCGGCAGGGAGCGGACAGGTCTGGACTTGCTGCTTTTATGTGAAATATGGGGATGGTACTCAAATGAACTCCCTCTGGGGACAGACAGAGGCATGGCAATTGTACCCTCACCTGTGGGAGGCTGGAAGGAACCACAGCCATGTTAATTTAGAGACTGTCCCCTTTGATCCAAACCATTTAATCCCAAAACTGTGTGTTTACTTGGCCACTCATCCCAGAATAATCTCTGGCAGAGGAACATACACATTGCTTGCATACCTGCAGTGATGAAGACCTCCCCACCTCACCAGTCAGCCCTATGCCCCTGTGCCAGCTCTGGTGGTAAGGAGGGCCCTCCCTCCCTTGCTGAGGTGAAAGCCCTATCATTTCCCCTGGTTTCTTTGCTGCGCGAGAGATTTACAAACAGTGGCTCTAGCTCCCTTGGGCTTACTTCCTCCAGGCGACACATGCCCCGGGGGCACCAGTGGTCCTTGGAGACTGACTTTAAGCTGTTTCTCTTCCTACAATCAAGCCCTGAGTTTAAGACCCCTTTCCGTCTTTGGGGTCAAGACTCCTTTGAGAATCAAATAAAAGCTGTCAACCATCTCCGTGAAAAGAAAGTATGTCCACACGAAATGCGACCAACTACTTTAGAGGGCCACGGACTCCGAGCACCCTTTCTTTAGTGTACGGCCCACTTTCTAGAAAGTGGTTGGCCTCTAGGTTTAATCTCTGTATTCAACAAATGTTCACAGAGGGCCTACTATGTGCCTGGCACTGTTTCGGGTCCAGGATGGAGCAGGATGAACAAACCAAACCCCAGCTCCACGCATGTAGTCTGGATGAGGAAGACAGACCACCACGGCAACCAACGCACCACCGAGACAATTTTAACCTGTGACACATTCACGGAAGAAAGTGAAACCAAGAGCTACACTAAGCGGCCGGGTTAGGAGCGCCATTTTAAATTGGGAGGTCAGCGAGGGCTTCTGGGGGGATGACCTTTGAGTGAGATCTGATGACAGGAAGGCACTGAGGACCGAAGGGTCTGCAGGCAGACAGGAGCGAGGAAGGGTGTCAAGACCCGGAGGCAGAAGGAGCGTAGGATCTTCATGCAAGGAGCCCGGGGGTCTGCAGCCTGCAAGGGGCACGGGGGTGTGGGACAGGGTCGTGGGGTCCAGGCTGAGGGAGGCCCCATGGGTCACTGCATCTAAGTGCAGTGAGTGACACCATCAGATATATTAAAAGATCGCTCTCAAACGGGCAGGGGAACCAAACATTTCCTCATATCTCTATCAAGAAACCCTGGACAAAAAGGCAGGAACCAAATAAAAGTGGTTACCTGGGAAAGCAAGATTCCTCCATATTTATACGCTATGTTGTTCTGACATCAGAACCACACGTACGTATTGCCTTAGTAGTTTCTATGGCTGCCATAACCAATGACCACAAACTGGGTGGCCTAAAGCAACAGAAATGTATTCTCTTACAGTTCTAGAGGTCCAAAGTCCAAAATCAAGGCGTTGGTGGGGCCGTACTCCCGCTGAGGGTGCTAGGGAGCTTCTGCTCCCTGCCTCTTCCATCTTTTCGTGGCTCTGGGGGTCCCTTGGCTGGCGGCTACGTCCCTCCAGCCTCAGCCCCGCGTTGCCTCCTCCTCTTCCGGCAGCTCTCCCCTGTGTGTCTCTTAGAGGGACACTTATTGCTGATTCGGGGCCTACCTGGAAAATCCAGGATGATCTGTTCATCTCAAGATCCTTAACTTGGTCATACCTGGAAAGACCCTTTGTCTAAATAAGGTCACATTGACAGGTTCCAGGAATTAAGATCCGGACGTATCTTTTGGGGCACCACCATGCAACCTTCACAACACCTATTGGAAAAGATCCAGGTAGACTTAAGGACTTGGTTCTAGCTCTGGGGTCACAAATGGACTTTAGAGTGGCAGGATGGGGACAGCAGGAGACAGGGGCGGCAGGGTGGGCTCTGTGTGTTTGTGTGTGTGTGTGTGTGTGTGTGTGTGTGTGTGTGTGTGTGTGTAAGCACAGGCCCAAAATTATCTGATGTAGGAGGAGAAGGAATGTCAGAAAGCCGCCTCCCTGGGTCTGGATTGAGCCCAGGGACAGACTTTGGTGCCATCCCGGAGGCTGGGAAGATCGGAGAACAAGGTGGGCTGGAGGGAGGCAAGAAGTGAGACACGGCAGGGAGAAGTCTCAGACGTTTCGTGGTAGGAGCTACCACGTAGGTAGCTCGGTGTTCTGGTGGTGGGGGCTGCAAGAGCCTTAAGGGAATGGAAGCCCAGGCGCTGGCCAGGCTCAGGCTACAGAAACCCCATCACCTCCCTCACAGTGGGGGCTCACCATCCACTGAGGAGGCCCAGGCTGCAGCCACAGTCACAGAAGTGGCTGTGACTCAGCTGGAGAAATGCAGGTTTCTCCCATCCTGCACTTACACAACCGATTCTTTGAAACTAAATGCAAGACTTCTCATCTCCCATGTAAATTTCAGATTCCCTATGACTAATCTTTTTGCATAGTTCTGCCTCCAAACCAAACAGGGTAGAATGCTTAGTATGATCCCCTTTTTTGTCAGGGAGAAAACCACTCTGTGTGTATGTGTGCGTGTGTGTGTGTGTGTGTGTGTGTGTGTGTGTGTGTAGACAGGGTCCGGCACAAATAACACTCCTTTATTTATTTACAAAATCAAAACCATGTAATTCTGTAACATAACAATATCATACTACATTAACGTAACTAGTAACACTTGAAAAAGGGCATTATTCTGCCGGACACCGTATATAAAACAACACTAACCCCCACTGAGGCATTCTGCTGAGCACTGTGTCCTTTATTTCATTTAATTCTCTCAATCACACTTAGAAGTAGGTGCTATCCTTATTCTCATTATACAGAGGAAATGAAACGAGGCTCAGGGAAGTGACTTGCCCACAGCCACCCAGCCAGGAATTGTTGGAATTGAGACTTGTACTCTATCACAAAGGATTATAAGAAAATATTATGAAGGACTTTATGCCACTAAATTTAACAACCTAGAAGAAACGGACAAGTTTCTAGAAACTTATAGCCTACCCAGACTGAACCAAGAAGAACTGGATAATCTAAATAGACCAATCAATAGCAACGAGATAGAAATGACTATCCATAGTCTCCCTAAAGGCAAAAGCCCTGGACCAGATGGTTTCACCAACGAGTTCTACCAAGCATTCAAAGAAGAATTAACACCTATCCTCCTCAGACTCTTCCAAAAAATTGGAAGAGGAAGCAACACTTCCTAACTCATTCTATGAGGCCAATATTACCCTAATACCAAAGCCTGGCCAAGACAACACAAAAAAAGAAAACTATAGACCAATATCTCTGATGAACACAGATGCAAAAATCCTAAACAAAATATTAGCAAATAGAATACAACAATGCATCAAAAAGATCATACATCATGATCAAGTGGGATTCATCCCGGGGGACTTGTACTCTGGTGGTTTTGGGTTTTGTGTCTCTACTATTACTGTCCCCTCCTTCTGTATCCCCGCTTGTGCCTTTAAATGCATATAAAAAGCTCAGGGAGGTACCCACAAAGCTGTTAATAGCGGCTGGTTCTGAGAGGGCTGTGGGAGGGAGCCTGCATGGTACAGTTCTGCATTGCTTTGAATCGTCTGCAAAGAACATGCTTCTTTAATTAAAAAATACGCACCGATTCATCAAAAGAAAAATCTGGAAGCACATTCACCAAAATCCCCAAAGCGGTTAGCTCTGGGAGCATGAACACAGGAAACTGCCCACCTTCTGCATTATATAGTTGTGCTGTTTGAACTTTATACAATGAGCATATCCTGCTTTTGTAAGCAGAAAGAAGTCATTAAGACTTCAAATAAACAAAAGGATGGAGAGGAGAGGGGTGACTCAGCAGCTCTTCTGGAATCCCCAGCAGCTCCCAGCAGAGCTCCCGCCTACCTCTCAGACCCCTCCCCAGCCTTCTTCTCCTCCACCCCGCCAACCACCCCCCTCCCCACCCCACCCCACCCCTGTGCACACATCCTAACCAGAGAAACCTACCCCCGGCCTCTAAACCAAGCTGCTGCTGATCCTGACCCCACAGAGCCCCAACCTCCCCTCCTCCCCATTACGGCTTTGTGGTTTATGGAATGCCTTCCCGGGCCAGCTCATGGGTAATCCTCCCAGCGACACTGTCAGCTGGATATGCCCATGCCCATGCGCAGCTAAGCTCCTTGCTGGAGGTCCGTGATTGTACCTGGGCCCAAAGCCCGGGGCCGGGCCTCTCCAAGGCTGCATCAGTTCAAGCTGATGTCAGGAATGGAGTTTCAGGACCTAAAACCGACCTGCTGAATCTTGTTCAGCCACATGAAAGAGCAGCTGCGTTCCTGTTCTCTAAAGAACCCACCCCTCCCAGCGTGCTCCATGCAGTCAGGCTCCCGAGGCCCCCCAGGACCTCGCCCTGCACTGTCCAGGCCTGGGGCCGAGCCTGCAGTGAGGGCAGGATGGCACGGCCCTTGGGCCCAGCCGAGGGTGGGGAAATGACAGGAAAGGGGGCAGACAGCCAGAGTGCTTACAGGCAGGAACGGGCGGCCCCTGCTGTGTAGGACAGCGGGAAGAGCATGGGGTGGAATCCTGGATCTGACGTTGATGAAATCCCTAAGCATCTCCAGGCCTTGCTTTCCCTATCTGCGTATAGCAGTACCACCTTGCGGAGTAGTTCTGAGGACGCGGTGAGGAATCCTTGTCGTGCATTCAGCGCAGTGCCTGGACATAATGCATGCTGACCGAGTGCTTCTCATTGTTATATCAGGAGTGAGTTGATTTGCTCAAACTGCTTTAGTTCCTTCTGGTGAACTGAGAGCTCCTCTGCACCAGGCCCTGGGCCAAGCACTGGGGATACAGAGATGAAGCAGACACAGCTCCTGCTCTCACTTAGCTCACAGCTGTCAGGCGAGGCCGGCCCAGAAGCAAGCCGACCATTCCTGTGGAGCCTTGAATGCCAGACCAAGCCATCTGGGCCTTGAATGCCAGACCAAGCCATCTGGGTCTTCGCTCATCAGCCTGGGACCCGGGCAAGGTCCTAGAGCAGGGGAGGGGCTGACTCAGCCATCGCCCTTATAAATGGAATCTTGGTACCTGCAGACCACAGGGCTCCTGACAGGTCAGAGTCGGGCATGGTGAGGCTGGGGGAGGGGGTGGCATAAGAGGGGAGGGCCTGGACACCTGCCCCTGGGGTGGGACAATCTTGGCTGGAGTGAGGGTTGCAGGTGGGCCGGGCAAAGCCCACAGAGAGGCCAGGATGGGGGTTCAGTTCTAGAGAAAATAACAGGGGAGGGACTGGTTCAGACTCAAGCACAGACAAAGTTAATGAGGCTATTTGGGCGGGGGGTGGGGGGCTGATCACTGGGGTGATTTCACTTTCTTTCTGATTTCCTGTGTTTCCCCTTTTTCCACATTGAATAACTAAGAGGGGCCAAGCTCTCATGGTTTAGGAGCACTCAGAGGGAAATCGGGTGGCCCTGCCTCACCCAAGGGGCACAGGAACAGCCCCTGGCTAGCTGGAGAGCGAGCAGGCAGGACTCCTGAGTGAGTTACAAGGTCAAGTGGGAGAGGCTTGGACATGCCCATCCCTGGCCTGGGGCAACTCTGGGCCCTCTGAACCCCAGTGTCCCCATCTGTCTTGAGGAATAGTGACACTGTGGCAGAGGCAGTGGGTAGAGTGGAAGTATCAGCACCACCCCCCCACCCCGCCCCCGGCTCCCAGGTGTGTCTGTATCCACGTCACCTTCTGCCCGGGTGTGGCCCGGCCAGCTCAGCACAATCCGGCAGGACCAGCCCGGGCGACCGGCAAAGGCAGGCTGGGTTCCGGCCGCCCTGTGCCCGCCTGCCCAGCCTGGCCCAGCTGCCCCAGTTTGGGGGCAGCCTGTTTCTCCTAGGGCAGTCCAGTCAAATGAGAAAGTAGCTCATGCTGAGCAGGAAAAAGCTAGAGCACACTCCCCAGGAAGGCCATGGCAGGGCGGCCCCTGGGCACTTGGAGGGCTCTGTATGGGTCCTTCATGTGTAACGGGCTCACTGAATTCCCTCCCTGGGCCTCAGTTTCCCCCTTGTCTATTGAACCAATCCACGCTTTCATTTTCTCGTCTGCTGAGAGTCAGACCTGCAATACGCTTCAAGGAGACAGTGAACCCCATCCCAGGCCTCGGGGAGCGGCCAGCTTGGCGGGAAAGCCGGAAGGAAGCCACTCTGAGCAGTGAGGACCGGGGCTTGGCTTCCCTCTGCATCGCCCAAAAGAGGGCGACAGAGAGCAGCAGCGAGGGGAAGGAGCCCTGACCTTGGCAGCCCCAGGAGGCCTGGGGATTTTCAGTCTCACGGCTGTCAGGAACCAGTTTCACAAGGGCCCCTGGCACGTCAGCCATCTCTGGGTCCTGGGCCCCCGGCGGCCGACACCCCCACATTCTCTAGTCCCGGGAGGAGCCCTCCCAAGGCAGCCTTAGGGCTGCAGCGGGCAGCCCAAGGGCAAGGAGGGTATGACCAGCCGCGACCAGCGCCGGCAAAGGGCACTGAGGGCAGGGGAAGGCCGGGGAGGGCGGCCCGCCGCGGAGTCACCATGTCACAGGCGTGGGCTCATCTTCGGAGCAGGGGGACTGGGACACGGTCATGACACAGCCCCCGCGTGTTTTCTGAAGACCGGCGAGTGCCGCAGGGAGGGGAGACGCATGCACGCAGGCACACCCTCAGCTGCACGCTCTCGGATGCATGCACACTAACACATTTTCACAGAAATCATGCTGACTCACTCAGACACACCCCCACACACACTCACATGCACACGCAGGCCCCCTCTTACACACGTTCACACGAACACACCCATTTTTACAGCACTTGCACACTCACAAGCACACTCACACTTGCGGACACACACAACTCACACACATTCATACTCTCAAACACATGCTAACGCACGTCCACTCTTTTACACGTATCGTCCGGCCCCCAACTTCCGTACAGACCCGTACGCTCACTCATTCACACACAAGGGGGCCTCCCTGCAAATGAGCAGATGGAGCCAGGTGGGCTCTGTCAGCTCCGGTCCCTCGTGCTGGGTTCCAGAGAAGAGTCCAGCTCTCAGGCATCCGCGACCCCACTGCAAAAAGGATTTGAGATGGTTTAGAAGGTTAAATCCCAAGTAAAACAGAACAGTGAGAAAGGAAATCAGGAGGGCAGACGCATTAAAAGCACGACCCTCCTTTAAAGCTCCAGGCCTTCTGACCTTGTAAGGACCCAGTCCATGGTCTGTGGTTTCAGGGCCCCAGGCCCGGGCCCTGCCACCCTCTGACCATCCCACTGCCCTCTGGTCGCTGGGGGCCTCTCTCTCCTTGCTCCTTGGCTTGAGGGGGTGGTGGAATGGCATACTCCCTACTATCATATCCAGCTCTCCCTGGGGGTGGTAGGGCAGCCCAAGGTCCACAGATTCCCAGCCCATGCGTGGGGCTTCAGGTTTGCAAAGTGCTTTTGATTCTATAATGCAATATATGATGCATCAATCAATGCAGCTCGAGACCCTTGGAATATGTGCTGAGCGTTCCTCATATTGGCACAGCAGTTTACACACTCAAAAGCATTCTCTCATGTGTTCATAATAGTAATGGTAACAACAATAATGTCCCCTTTACAGAAATTTAAAGAAATGCATAAAATGTAACATGAAAGTGCAGAGTAAAAATGGGAGCATAAGAATAAAGAACAGAGCAGTGATTACATAGTGCGATCAGACAACAGGTATCAATCATGCATGCACAGAGCATAACGAGGTACACTGCTGTCATTCCTTGAGTGCTGCTTCTTCCTAAGGCCCTGAAATAAGCAGAGGGAGCTAAGGAATCAAATCATCATGAGTCTCCTGCAAGTTATTGATACCTATTATCGCTAATTTGCAGACAGTGACAATGAGCCTTGGGGAAGTGAAGGACCCTTTCTAAGGTTCCAAGGGCTCTAATGGTAGTCAGCTCCTTGACCCTCAAACCCCCCCCCCCACCCTGTCTTCGGACAGACTGGCCCCTATGGCTGGAATGCTCTTAGCCACCCCTGTCTCAGTGACACTAGTATCTTCTCTTACTCCACATCTCAGCTTAAATGTCCCCTCCTGACTCCCATCCCTTCCTTCTCTGATAGTTGGTTTGTAATGAGTCTTCTTCTCCTCAGTGTGCACCACAGTTTATAATGAGGTGTTTGTTCAATGCCCGTCTCTCTCACCGAGGCCTCTGTCCTAGATTGGCTGTGCCTAGAACAGAGCCTGGCACATTTAGGTGCTGGCACCTTGGTGAATGACTGACAGCCCTCGCTCATAGCCATTAGATCACGCTGCCTTCCCAGGAGACCTCACTGAAGCTCTGACCCTTGGGACCAAAGGGTCCCTCAGAGCTCACTTTATTCCATCCCTGCATAATAGAAAGGGGAAACTGAGGCCAGAGAGGGCAAGGGACCTGTCAGGGTCCCACAGTGATTAGACACAGAGCTGGGAGGGAGAGCGGGACCCTGGTTCCAGGCCAACGGTGGCCCCAGGTGGGTCAGGTTTCTATCTGTGGAGGGACAAAGTCAGACAGAACAACAGAGATGTGGCTAGGAGGAGGAGCATTCTAGAACAATGTGGCCACCCTGAGGAGGAGGTGGAGAGGCCTGCTGGCCGGGCTGGAAAGGAATCCAGCAGAGGCTTTGCTCCATTTCCTCCCTGTATAGGGGGTAGTAAACACATTCCTCGGCTGTCAGGCATCCCCCGGCTCCAGACACCCCACCAGCTGCCAGGGCTATGAGGAGGAGAGGGCCCAGATAGGGTGCATGACTCACCCAGGGTTGGAGGGGCGTGCAGTGGCTGGTACCCTGTGCCAGGCTGCTTCCTGCCCCAGAGCCCAGAGGTGAGAAGGACATGGTTTCTCCCCTTTCCAAGTCCTGGATCAGGCCCTGCAGATGCCTGGAAACAGCTGGGCTAGCTCCCAGCCAGGCTGGGCCTCTCTGAAGATCAGCACCTGGTCCCCTCCATCGGCCAGGAGAGAAAGGAGGAGGGCACTGGGGACCCATGACAAGGCAGGAGCAGCCTGTAATGAGCACCCAACCCTGCCTGTCTACTGTACAGATGAGGAAACCAAGGCCCAGGAGGGCAGGGACTTGCCCCAGGTGCCACAGCAAGACGGTGACGAAGAACCCAGTTCTTGTGGGCAATGGCATCGTGTGTCCCTGCCACCCCAGCTCCTTCTGTCCCCACCCCGCTTCTCCCTTTGTCTCTGTTGCCCTCTGCATATGCTCAGTCTGCTGCCCTGAATTCCCTCCTTGCATTTTCCTGACTGGGCAAAGTCTTGTCTGTCCTTTGGGACCACACTGAGGTTCCCCACCGCACTGAGCAGCCCGGCCTGGGGGCAGGGTGGGCCCCGCAGCAGCAGCAGCAGCAGCAGCAGCAGCAGCAGCAGCAGCAGCAGCAGCAGCAGCTGTCCTCAGATGCCAGCGCCAAGGTTGCGAGCGCAGCAGCTGTGAAACCTGGCTCTGGGCATCCGCCAGGAATGATTCACGGGGAGTGGGAAGGCAGGAAGGCTTGGGTGTCACCCTGTGTAAGCAGTCTGGGAGTCAGGCAAAAGTGCCTGGCCGTCTGGACAGGGAGACCGGGCCCTGACTTGCCCCTCTTTAGGCAGGGGACCCGGAGGAGAAAGCATGGAGGCTCAGACTCCTGAGTCTGGAGTGAAAACCACGAGACAGATTTCAACTCACATGTCAGCTCCAGTCAATTGATGGTAGCTGCGTGGGGTGCTGTGCTGAGGAGGACTCAGAGGAAGGGAGTCTGGTGGTAGAACCACCATTCGTTTGATACCTCTGGGCTGGGATGTCTGCAAGGGCCCTGCCTGCCTTGATGAACGAACGGACCCCTGTGACCTGAATCAGCAGCTCTCTGAGCTTGGGCAGGGCCTGAGGACAGAAGCTGCTGGACATTAACACACACACATGCGTGCGTGCATGCACGCACACATACGCAGACATATGCAGACACGCTCGCACGCGCACACACACACAGACACGTGCGCACACACGCAGACACGCAGACACGCACACACGCAGACACGCACGCACGCACGCACACACACAACCACATACGCACTCACACGCGCGCACACGCACACATGTAGACACGCACGCACGCACACACATGCGCACACACGCAGACACGCCCACACGCACGCACGCATGCACACACACGCACACACGCAGACACGCACACACGCACGCACGCATGCACACACACGCACACACGCAGACACGCCCGCACACACGCAGACACGCCCACATGCACGCACGCACGCACACACACAGCCACATACGCACACACACGCACACACACAGCCTCTCAGAGGAGATAAGGGCCCTTCCCAGGCAAGCAGGCTTCTGGCTGTGGGCTCCTCTCCCGTCTATTGGCCCCAAGTAAACATTCTTTCCAGCTCCTTCCAGCCACTGCTTTTCCTCCTGAGTTCCGTGGCTGCTGCATTACTCCCGCCAGCGGGGGGCGGGGAGGGAGAGGGGAGGAGGGTCGGGAAGCTAAAGTCCAGGCCCTGGGCTGATAAGCACCCCTGGTCATCAACCTAGAAAGAGTCCCTGTTGTTGCTTCCTCTTCCTCCTGGGTGTGGCTTTGGTCCCTCCTCCAGTGACTTCTGCAAAATGAGGGAAACTGCACCAAATTCATTCTGATAGGTGATGCTAAGGGATTGTACAGTGTCCCTCCCCCCCCCCAAAAAAAAAATTCATATCCACCCAGAACCTGTGGATGTCACCTTATTTGGAAGTAGGGTCTTGGCACATGTAATCAAGTTAAGATGAGGTCATACTGGATTGTGGGGGTGCCTATAGGACTGGTGTCTTTCTGGGAAATTTGGACACAGAGACAAAGCACAGGTACCCACAGAGAGAACATCATGTGAAGGAGACTGAGGCTGGAGCAATGCTGCCGCAAACCGAGGAATTCCAGAAGCTACCAGAGGCTGGGTGGGCCAAGGAAGGATTCTCCCCTGTAGTCTTTGGAAAGCGTGTGGCCCAGCTGACATCTTGATTTTGGACTGCTCGCCTCAAGAGTTGTGTGAGGACACATTTCTGTTGTGTTAAGCCACCCCATTTGTGGCACTTTATCATGGCAACCCTAGGAAACGAATACAGAGCTATCCACGAGCGTGCGTCGGCCACACAGCGACTGCTCCATAGAGGGCACCCCCACAACTGGGCCTGGTGTGTTAGTGTTGCTGGCCTGGCCTCCTTCCATCCCTGTGTCCCTTCGAGCTGCAATGGCCTTCCTGACACACAGCCCCGAATGCCTCCCTCCCCTTGGGTGCAGATTGCACTGTGAGGGCCACACCTGGCCAGCAAGTGGCAGCACAGCCTGTGGGGGGCGGGGGGGGCGGTGGGAGGGTGGGTGGGGATGGTTGATGCAGGATCTGACGTGTGGGGGCAGGCATCAGTCTCACCACGGCTGGCCCGCCAAGACCGGGTCCCTGAAAGCCCACTTTCCCACAGCGTGGGTGGGGACCCTCAATGGCCACAAAATTCTAGATTCTGTTAAAGAGCAAAATTCAACCAAGTAAATCTGAAGCTCCGATTGGCTTTATTAAAAGATTCATGAATCGGGCAGCATCCCATCTAGCAAGTGCAAGGGCACTTCCTGGGTTGTGCAAAATGAAAAGGTTTTAACAGGCAGAAAGAGGGTGGGACAAGACAGTGAAAAGAGTGAGTAATTTTGTTCACCTTCCCTTAGGGGAAGGCAGGGGGTCTTGCAGAATGATGAACTCACTTGTGCTGAGCAGGAAATTCCAGACTGGTTGGTTTAAAATCCCACTCCTGGGAGAGGCTGCAACTGCAATTAGGTTAGGCGTTAAGTCCTGGTGGGGCTTAGCAAAAGCGACTCCATCTTGGGTCTGTTATTTCTTTTTAACAGCTCTTGGCTCCAGGAGGGGTGGGGCCAAAGTCACTTTGTACCTTCAGCACCTGGCACGGGCCTGACGTTTAATAGCACCATGTGCCAGACCTCGCTCTAGGTGCTTATATTTATTTTTTTTTAATTCATTTTTATTGTTAGACTTATTGGGGTGACATCTGTTAGCAAGGATTACCTAGGTTTCAGGCACACAATCTACAGTGCATTGTCAGCTTGTTGTATAATAAGTTCACCATCCAATGTGACCTCTCTTTCCATCACCCTATATAGGTGCTTATATTTATCCTTCACAGCAATCCCGTGAGGTCCATCACCGCCCAATTTACCGCCGAAAAAACTGAGACACAGAGAGCGTACATGACTTGTCCAAAGACCCACCATTGCTAAGTGGCAAAGCCAGGGTTCAAATCCAGATGATGTGGCTGGTAGTCCAGGCTTTTAACTACTCGCTATCAATATTTATTGAAGTAATGAAAGGCTAAAACCAGACTGCAGCCCGTGACAAAGTCACACGTGTTCTCTTAAGGCCCAGTCCCCACCCCTAACTGAGATCCGCGACCAGACCTTGCAAGTGAGGGCAGGTATCACCAGGAGGATGCCAGGCTCCACCCAAAGTGGCTCAGAAAACAGCACAAGTTCTAAGGTGGCCGTCACTTTAATGAACCCCACTCCATGATCTCCAAAGACATTTATTCTGGAGCCCACCCCGACATCCACGGCTGGAGGCAGCGACCTGTGTAGACCCGGAGGGTGGGCCTCAGGCCTCAGCTCTCAGTCCTCAGTGCAGGAAAAGTCCATCTGGCCCGAAACAGAGTCCCTGGATTAATGAGGACCTAATTGTTGAAAAACCAGCAAGCACGGCCTTTGCCCTCCCATGCCCTGCCCTGCCCTGCCGGAGGGGAGGGACCGCCTCCCTCGGGGCTGGTGTGTCAAGGACAGGAATTGACGGGTTGTCCTTCTGGGCGTATCGACCCGCTCAGCTTCCCTCCTCTTTCCCTTCAGCTCTCTTTGTTGATCTTTCAGCGTCTGTTTTTGTGACCAGCTGTCCTGCTCTTTCCCTTGAATTCACGGTCCCCAAGAGGACCTACTTGGTATAGTTAATTTTCCCACCAGGCCACCTCAAAGGCGGGTGTGTCAGCCTGTAGACCGGGTGCCCTGTTCACAGTCCAATCGGCTGTAAACAGCGGGGTGGGGTCGCGTGGCGCCATCGTGACTGCTTGGGAGAAGGAGGCTGTGGGAGTGGCAGGCACGCTGAGGCTGGCCTGGGCAAGGTGAACCAGAAGCTTGTGCCGTCGACTGTCTCCTTCATGCCTCAGCTCCCTGCATAAACTGTAGAGCCCAGTTCCCTCACGTGGGCTCCTCTCAATCCCAGGAAGGGCCTCTGCACTGACCCACAGACTAGAGCCAGGGTGTCAGTTTGGGGCACACCCACCACCCCTGACTACGGCAGGCCTGACCAATCAAATCCTAGCACTAGACAGAATGGGAAGAACTCTCAGTTTGCCCAGGGGCACTGGCGTGGCCTGAGTCTGTGTCAGCGCTCTTCAGCAGGACTTGCAGCCTGGGAGGAGTCAGTGGTGAGGTTCTAATGGCTTATCTAGGATATTGGCATTAGCCAGGCTTGTGAGGGGATGCCCAGGCCAAGGGCAACGCTGGGGGTGAGACACTGACTCACTGGCCCTGGGTTTGAAGCTTATCATCTGATCTCCTTTGGTCTCGGTCTCTTCTGTGAGTCCAACTGGCAGCGTTCCCCAGACCACAGAGGTGCGCCTCAGCCAGCTCACCAAGACCTGCCCCTCGTGCTCTGAGAAGCTACCAAAGACACCCTGGTGGGGGATCTGTCTGAGGAGGCACTCACTGTATCAAATGGGGACCATCATGCTTTTGGACTTCGCAGAGCCTTCCGATGTTCTCGTGGTCTGTGCATAAACAAGAACAGAACAGCGTGTACAGGGCTTCCTTAAATTACCGGATTCACTTTGACAGATGAACTACATAGAAGTTAAAAAAAACCATTCACCCACCTGTGGAAGGAGGCAGGTGCAGAAATGAGGCAATGGGGCCAGGTGTAAGGAAATGGGCCATATAAAAGGACCCCGCATGAGGAGCTCAGGGCTCTGTCTGTTAGAAACCAGAGGGTTTCGGAGTTGGTGCTGGGACGGCACGACTGCCACCTGAGGACCCCGACCTGACCCCACCAAAGGTGCACTCCAGAGGGCTTACACCCCTACGGCAGAGGCCCAGCTATACCGTTAGAGGAAATCAAATGGAGGAGATCATCTCTGTGACCCTGAGGCAGGAAACAACTCAAACAAAACACGCCAAGAGAACTCACAAGGAAAAACATTTCGACGTGTTTGATTACATCAAAATCAAGGATTTGAGTTCAACCTAGAAGACAGGGAATCGATAAAGGAGAAACTCAAAGAGACGTACGAGTATGCAGTGTGAGGACGGACAGGTCCTAACCCTTAGAACACTCGTGAAAACCAAAGAGAAACCGAGAGAAATCCGAGACGTGGTCTCAAAGAGCTGAGCTTGAACCCCGGTTGGCCCCCCGTGCACCCCAGTCCCGCGGGCTCGCCAGCCTGCCACTCTTGAATGTTGGCCTGTGTCCGTTTGCCACTCCTGTCCCCAGCCACCAACACAGCCCTTCCTCCTGGAGGCCTTTACAGACGGGAGGGAAGCTGCCAGGCTGGGGGCCGTGCTGGGGCTGTGACGCTTCCTGGTGGCAGGCTGGATGTCCACGGAGGGGAGGGTGGGCACATCCAGCCCTTCCGGAACGCTCCCAGCCCCACCTCATCTCCTCCACCATCCTGACTCCGTTTCGAAAGTCCTGGCAGAGTCACGGTCAAGCCTCGGTTTCCTCATCTGTCACATGTGGGTAAAAACAGTGCACGTGCACACACACACACACACACACACACACAGACACACACACACACACACACACACACACACACACACA
>PVJL010015889.1:0-22757 GCA_004026885.1 Lyroderma lyra
CACACACACACACACACACACACACACACACACACACACACACACAGACACACACACACACACACACACAGAACCACCACTACACAAACACCCAGGCTTATCGAAATCTCTCTCTCTTCAAAACTCCGCCACATTACCTCCCCCACAGAGCCTTCCTTGAGTCCCTCTCATCAGGACGAATTGCCCGCCCACTGCTCCTGAGATCCGTGAGTAGAATGCCAGGAAAGAGGACTTCCTCTTACCAGACAGAGTGTTTCATGACTGGCCTTGTGTGTAGTGGAGCGGGTCTCAGTGGTACCCTGGCGACCCTGGCACAGCCTTGACTGAGGGGAACAAAGCACTGGAATGGACTGAGCCAGGAGCACTGCCCCACCGGTCCGATTCCTCCAGGTCCCCCTCGGGGTGGCCTGCTTCTCCAGGTGTGCGTGAGTCCCTTAGCGAGCGGGGCTGGGGCCGCCACGTCTGTAGGGGGGCCTTGTGGACACTTGATTTGCTGAGACTCACGTGCATGCACACTCTGTTGGGCAGAGCAGAAGGTTCGCCCTGTGCTGATGGGAACACCGGCCAGGAGCCGAGGTCGGATAGGACAAGTCCGACAGCAGAGATGTACGATGGGTACCTCCAGGCCCAGCTCAGGGTCTCGCATCCAGCATGGTTCGGTGGGCACTTGCCAGTGGACAAGTGTATACTCAGGGCTCTCTTCTCTAACGGCAAAGGAGTAACAGGCACGTGGTGGAGGCAGTGCAGTCTTGCTGAGTGAATGAATGAGGGAGCGAGTGAACAAATAATTAAAGAAATCTGCAACTGAGTAAAGCAGATCCCCAGTTTCTTATCCAACATCCCAGAAGCCACATTTATTTCAGAATTCAATACTTTTTGGATTTTAGAATGTAAACTATGGTGCCTATATCCATCTGTCCCTTAACACCCCATGGGGGCCTGGAGCAGCCCCCATAAACACACACATTAATTGTGGTGCCGCAGAACGTGCATATTCATGAAAACGGGGACAGATCAAGACTCTGTGCTTGACATCGTTTTGTAGATATTTAATTAAATGTTTAATAATTTTGCTTTAAAAAAAAAAAGACTCGCTATAGCCTCATGTAAGGTTCAGGTCAGATGACCAAAGGCCTGTGGTTCTTTAGAGTTCTTTGGATTCCAGAACTGCCAACAGGGGAGTGAGGGCTGTATGACGAGCAAGATTCTTGTGGCGTCAGAAGTCCCATTGACGATGCAGAGCACCTACCGGTCCTGTGCTGCCCAGGCCTCCCTGGCTCCCCTCGGACCCTGAGCTGGGCCTTAGCTCCCTGAGTCTCTTCTCTTTCCGTGTGGTTTTCTTTCTCTACCTGTAGGGCACACCTGTGCCATCCCGAGGTCAGTGAAATGAGTCTCAGATCAGGTGTAATCACAACCTTAGCGTTCTAAAAGGCACCCGCTAAATGAGAGGGTGGTGGTTTTTATCAGAGGGACAGCCAGAGCAGTGTGGGCTCCGGGGCTGGGGACAGGGATGTTGCACCTGTGTTTCTGGCCATCATTAGGTTCCAGGGCTGGAGCAGTCACAGCCCCTGGCTGAGGAATTTGCCTTTCTGCATTCTTCACCAGTGGTGCTGCCTGTCTGAGGGAGGGACTGCATGATTTCTTATGTAGATTCTTTCCTTCATTTGCTCATTTGTTCAACACAAATGTTCCGAGCATGTACTCTGGGCCAGCACGCCCAAGTGGTCGTGGTGTGATTATCTGGTGAGTTGGAGGCAGTGTAGACACTGAACCCTTTTGGATAAAAGTAATTCCGTTATTTTTTCTTGTATCAGATCAACACCTAACACTTGTGTTTGTGTAGGATGCCGTGGTTTGCAGGACATTTCTGCAGTGTTACTTTAATCCTTACGCTCAGCAATCCTGTGAAGGTGTGTACCTGGGAAGAAGAGTACAGCATGCAGGGCCCCAGATGTGGACCCACCTTGCCTACAAGAACAGCTGTTTCTTCCCCAGATGCAATTTGCCCTTTATCAAAACATCCATCAAAAACCTTCCGCCTCACCAGCCTCCCCGCAGGGGACTTGACCTGTGGAAGAGTCTATTGCCCCAACCGGGCTGAGCAGCCGCACCATTAGAACAGGACAGGAGACAGCGGAACTGCCCTGTTTCAGACGGTACACGTGGCCGGCCTCGTCTCACTGCGCTAACCTCAAGGTGTCAGCAGGCCGACCACACGTACCGTTTGAAATGGGACAGCACCGTTTTCTGTCCCGTTTACAATGGGACGTCTGGTCAGCTTACTCTGAACACCTCTGAGGCTTCCTGTTTCCTGGCTCAGTGAACTCCTCCTCATGCTCCAAGGGACATTCTGCAGGTCACTCCCCTATGGGGACATAAGAAATAGCTGTCCAGTGACCTGCAACACCCAGAATGCTCAGCTTCCTTCAACGCTCTCTCCCTCTCTGGTCACCTCCCACGCTTTCGCTCGATGGCTCAGCTCCAGCCACACCGGCTTCCTTGCTGTTCCTCCTTCATTCTGGGCACGGGCTTACCGCAGGGCCTTTGTGTCCCCTTCAAACACACTGCCCACAGAAAGTGGCATCTCTGGCATGTCTTCATTCAAATGTCACCTTCTCAGTGACCACTCTATTTAAAACTGCAGCTCCTCTGCTCTGAGTCCCCTGTCCTGCTGCCCTTTCCCCGTTTCCATAGGGCTTCCCCCTTCTCACTTACGTGTGTCTTGTTTACTGTCTGTCTCACCCCCTGACTCACAATAGACGTAAGTTCCAGGAGAGCAGGGATTTTCGACCATCCCAATTCCCAGAGCAACGCTCGGCACATAGTAGGGACTCAGTGTGTGTTTGCTGACTTACTGTGGGTTACATTTCCTGATGTCCCAGAAACTACTCCGTGCCTCCCTTCTCTGTGCTTGCAGTGAGACGTATGTGCATCTCTTACATTTTCTTTTCAGCCTTGCTAACCAGCTCCATCTGGGAGCTCTGGGGGCTGAGTTAAATATCTCAGCTTATTTTAAAATCCTGATGCACGGTGGAGCATGAGGAAAGAAAACCAGCACTGAGTACCTACTGCGTGCACTACTTTTTCTGGCATGCTCCTGTTTAACCTTCATGACAAATCTTTTGAAATAGTTACCATGGTCCTCACATTTCAGATGAGGAAACCGACACCAACATGGAATCTCTTGCCCAAGAAGTGGCAGTACCAGCATCAGAACTCTGAATCTAGAGCTGCATTCCCCAGGCTGAGGGGGGAAGGGGCCACAGGCAGGGCAGCCAGCACAGGTTGCCCAAGCCTGTCTGATTTCTGTGGGCCCACAGCCTGGGCTTCTGTGCCCACTCTCCCTACAGCATCTTTGGGAAGCCGGTCCTGGCATCTGAAATGTCTTCCACCTCCACCTCTCCACCAGAGACCCTGCTCGCCTTCCAAGGGGATCATTTATGCAGTGCAAACATGGCATTAGGGACCAGGCTGGAAACAGCCATGCTCAGGGTCACACTTTGAGGGAGCCCTGGCCTGCCCATCATCGGGGGGTGGGAGTGGGCTGCACAGCCTGGTGAAACCCAGAGTGTCTTTGTTAGCCTTGAGCCTCCATGGCCCAGATCCCTGTCTCCCCTAATCCCGCCCTACTGTCTGTATCCCCAGAGCCCTGAGCTCCCCATCCTCTCTTCCCTCTGGGCCCTGGGCCAAGCCTCCACTAGCTTCCCTCTGCCAGCCTGTGAATGTCCCTTTGTGCGGCAGCCCTGACGCGAGGTCCTTCCTGGGGAGGTGTTATTTTAATATATGAAGGGCAGTCATTTCATTTCATAAAGATAGCTTGTTTGGAGGGGCCGGCAGGGGCCTGGGAGAGATCGCACTTGACAGATGCAGGGACGGCCTGCGGTTTGGGGCTGGAGATCACAACGTGCCCCTCTGCAGCCCAGTGCTGGGCACTGTGCCCCAACAGCCATCACAGGAATGAGTCCTATTGCCTGGGGCCGGGGCACCAGGTAGCTGCTCCCCCTTCACTGGTCGGACAAGTCCCAGGGAGGGGGGATGTGGGCAGACCCGAGAGGAAGGCAAACACTGATACTTCAAGGTGGGGCTGGAAGGTGGGAGGAGCACAGGTGGTTCTCCAGCTCCATTCCTGCCCCACCCTCCCCAGTAGCAAGTGTCTGCCCCTGGGGAGCAGCAGAGAGGATAACCCCAGGGCTTTCTGGCACTGTCATTCCAGCAGACATTTGCTCCAGCATCTCCAGAGGGGAATGCTGAAAATAAATGAGATGCGAATGCCCGGCTCCTGGCACCTTGGGCCCTGCAGCCAAGCCCCGGTGATGGACGGGGTGACAAAGTCAGAACAAGGTTGGTTCCAAGACAGCTCTGGTTTGCTGCCGAGCAAACCACCTGGTCCTGGGGGAGGAAGCCATGGAGGCAGCCTCACCAGCTCCTCTCCTCAACAAGGAGCCTTTCTCTAACTGTGGCGGGAGGGGGTGGTGGGGTCCAGGGCCAGACAGTCCCAGGGTACCCACTGCCAGGCAGCAAGGTTATTGAACTTGGACATGTGTGTGCTGCCCTTTGCTCAATAGAGCACCCGGCCGCTCGCCTGCCGCACTCACAGAGTGACCAGATACAGGCTGTACTTTATAACTTCTGTGGGAGGTGCGTGTTGGGCTGGGGCTGGGGTGAGTGGATGGTGTGAGCCTGTCCGCTCTGTGTCCAGGCCTGGGGCGGGAGCTGCAATGAGATCGTCCATTGAAACTCAAGTCTCCCTCTCCTGGGAATTCCTCATATAGCACCCAGTGTACATCCTTGGGATGGGGCAGGGGCTCCAGGAGCTGATTTTTGTCCTAAGGGCACTTTGAGTGTCTGCCAGCCCTTAAGATGCACTTTTAGATACCTCATCAGGCATGAACTTGAACTAGAATGAGGTGGTGGATGACAAGGCAGGAGGCCAGGAGCCTCATTCCTGTCCTTCCACTGACTCAGCTCTTTCACCTGAGGCCTTCCTACCTGGTATTCTGGTTCTTTGTGGTCACGTCTGGCTGTCGCCCTGAGCTCAGGAGTCTCATCTGAGCATGTCACAGGGCATGCATCCAGGCAGTGCCCGAAATTCTTTGCAAAATGAGTGACATGCCATGCTCCCATGCTTTCCACATTCCTGTGCTTTTCCTGTCTTGTTCTTTCTCCTGCCGGGAATGTCCTTCTTCATGACTGGACCTCTCACACATTGTGTGGGGTGCACACTGGCACAACCGCTATAGAAAACTGGCAGGATCTACGAAAGCTGAACATAAGTGTACCCTCCAACCTGGGATCTCCATTCCCTGGTGGGGGAAAACAACTTACGTATGTTCACCAAAAGATCATACAAGAATGTTCTTAACACCACTATTCATAATAGCTAATACTGGAAACTACCCAAATGCCCATCAGTAGAAGAATGGATAATAAGTGATGGTATATTTTCACAATGGATATGATACAACAATGAGAACAAATGAACTTTAATTACATGTAATAATATGCATAATATTGAATTCTTTTAAAAAGAAGCTAAATACAAAAGAATCCATACTATACAATTCCATTCATAGAAAGTTTAAAACTATGAAAAATTAACCAATGGCTTTAGAGGTCAGGATAGTGCTTGGGGAAACGTGTGACTAATAATGGTCTGATGTCATCACCCAGGTGTAATTTACGATATCTGCATATTTCGTACATATAGTCTAGGTCAATAAAATATTGAACAGTGACAGATGTAAGAGAGACAGGACAAATGATAAATAAGTGAGTCTGAGTCTGCTCCTCCCCTGAAACGAAGCGGGGTTACCTAAGCGAGGTGGGTTTCCGTCGTGACTGCAGAGCAGCCCCCGCCACTGGCTGTGTTTCCCGGGCCCCGTCGCTCGTTGCGGAAGCCGAGCACTCCCTGAGGACAGTGGCACAGCCTGTCCTCACCTGCCAGGGCCTTCTGGCCCGACGTCCAGCTGCACTACCTATAGTCTCGGCTTGAAGGCTTTTCCTGCCTCTGCAGTCTGCTTTGCTGAATCCGGCTGCAGGCTGGGCAAGAAGGCCCAGGGAGCTCCCTCGGGCAGTGACTGAGGGAGCCCGGTGAGTGAGCACCCCGCTTCGTGTTCCTACGGGCAAGACAACTCGGACGCTCTCTCTGTCCGGGGGCTCCGTGAGCTCCCACGGGAGCCGGCCTGTCTCACACAAGACACTTGTTTCATAATGGAGATGTTCCTTTGCCTTTTCCTGTCTCAGTTCTTTACTTTTCTGCCAGTGTTCCTGAGATCATCTCCCAAATTAGCAATTTGAACTTGAAAGCTTATCTCAGAGTCTGTGTGAGGGAACCCAGTTAAGGCAGACTAGACCCCTGTCTCCTTAGCCGGCACCAGGACATACATTGACTGGCTAGAAAGACAGCCTGTCTGCTCATTCAGCACATCCTACCTTCCCCTCCTGCGAGTGCTGCTTCTGCGAGGAGGGGCCGGCATGCCTCAGTATGCCTTCTGCGTGCCCTGGTCTGCCAAGGCAAAATGGGTCACACGTGTTGTGCAAAGCCAACAGTGCTGGGTCCCTCCCACCCCCAGAACCTAATTCCTAATGGAGGGAATTTCCTGCATTCCACAGGCACTGTGCTATGTTGGTAGGACCTGGGGGGTCCTAGCATCCCATGACAAAGAGAGCAGCCCCTTTAGTGATCACTTATGTCAAATGATCTACAATAACAAGAGCTGCCAACAGGTACAAGTCTCTCCCTAGCTCATGAAAAAGCCCTTCCCACACATTTCTCGGTTCATCTTTACAGCAGGCCCACGAACCCGCATTACAGTTAGGGTGCTGCAGTTCATACTCAGAGATGAGATGTGACCTCCTCAAGAACGCACAGCTAGCAGATGGGAGAGCTGCATCTCAAACTGCGGTCTCTGACCTCTGGGTCATGTTATGCAACAATATGCATCTGGTCCAGGTGGCCTTTGAAGTTTATACAGGGCTGTCACACTTGCAGCAGATGTGAACAGACAGTGTCACTCTTATCACTGGTCAGCTCTCCGCTCCTTGATGAAGGATGGCCAGGAACTATCAGTGTTCCCATTTTTCAGATGTAAACCCTGAGGCCCAAAGACGGGAAATGTCACGCCTAGTGGCTCACACTAAGTGATGGAGCTGAGATTCAAACTCAAGATCCTGGAGTCCTGCCTTTCTTCTTGGAGACATGACAGAGACTCCTCTTCTCCTGCTCCTCTGAGGTCCCACCAGCCCCGATGCTCTTAGACACATCTCAAGTGCTCAGGTTAGACCTGCAGCCAAACTATAAAAACCAGCCAGCACCCCCCACCAAGCTCCTTGACCGTGAGGCTCTCCGTGGTGCTGTTTGTCCCCAGAGCCTTTCTCCTCCATGTGAAGTCTGCCAGGTGATGTGGCCAGTGACAAGGGGCCTGGATGGCTTCTCCCATTGTTTCACCCTTTCCCAGGGGCTATGTGCAAGTGACACAGAAGCCACTCATTGTGCTTGAGATTCACTCTGTACCTGCTTCCAGGACCACCCTGGAGATCACAGAACCACGAGTCCTCAGCTGCCAGGATGCAACCCCCTCACTTCACAGATGGGAAGAATGAGGGTGAGCGGTAGCCTCCAGGTGGGATGAGGCTCCTGGCCCTCCACCACTCTGCCCCACCCTGACCACAACAAGACTCCCTAGGGCATGGGGCAAGGATAAAGGCAGGGGTGGGAGCTGCAGAAGAGAGATGTGAGAGGAGAAGGTGGGCTGGAATAACAGGGGTTTCTGAAGTCCCAGGCATTGCACAGTGCTGTGCAGAGCTGGACAAAAGGAATGTAGAGGAAATAAGAAAAAGGCACGCTTTCCCCCGTGGATGGGCTCACAGGGCCTGAGTACCGGGTCTCTGCCTGGAAGCCTCGGTCCCCTGACAGCCTTCCTGTCCCTGTACCTCCACGAATACATGCTGGCCACGGTCACTGGTCCTGCTTTGTTGTTCCTTGTTGCTGCTGGGTATTTTGTAGCTCTGTGCTATATGCCTGTTGTCTGCCCCGCCCCTGCCCCCCGGAATGGAAGCTCCATGAAGACAGGAAGTTAAGTAATGTGCTCAAGGTCACACCACCAAATGTCAGAGCCAGAATGTGGACCTAGCAGTTCGGCTCTCAATTACAGAATCTCAAGGGTTCTTGTTATGTATGTCCACAACACCCCAACCCCATACTGCTTGTCACTGTGTCCCTTAGCACACAGAGCAGTGCATCACATATACTAAGAACTCAAAAATATTACTTGAATTATTGAAGAAAATAAAGAATATGAATGAATGAGTTAGCGAATAAATGAATAAAGGCAAGTTCAAGGAGGCGCACTATTAATTATCAGAGGGTAGGTAGGCCCAGAGCAGGTTCTTTGGGAAGGTTGGGGTATGAGAGACCTGTCCTCAACTATGAAGATAGTGTCAGGCTTGAAAGACCATTGTTTCCCCAAGATCACTTTTAAGGACCCCGTCACCAAAGCCAGGATCCTGTGGCAACCCAGAGCAGGTGAACCCTCATAGAACCTGAGTCCCCTCTTCTGATGAGTCAAGGCAGTGCCCAAACAATGCTGAGCCCCTGCTCTGTCACACTACAGACAGGGGACTTTCTCAGACCTGCTCTCCTTTAGTCCCTGGAACAACCCTGGGGAGGTCACAGCTGTCTATTTATTCAGCAGCTGTGTATGCAGTCACTTCTTTGTGCAATGTACACAGTGACTAATTGCACACAAGTGCTCCCCTCTAGGAGCTTACGGTTGAGCTATCAACAAGCTCTCAGGCAATTAAAGTGCAGGGCAAAATGTGGTAGGCACAAGTCTGTAAAGGGAACCCAGGCCAGCCTGGGGGAGGGTGGGGATGAGTCGGGCGTTTCTGAAAAGATGACACCCAGGAAATTGAAGTACAACAAGGCTAAGTTACTTGCCCAACATCGCCCAACGAGTAAAGTGACAGAGTGAGGACATGCCCTCAAGGCTGACTCCCACGTGCTGACCACTCCCTCCGGCCAGCCCCCTTGGAAGGCCCTGGGAAAGCACCTCTCCCCTGTGTAAAGCCTTGAGATAAGATGAGGAGGACAATTCCTAGAAAATAAATCTTTTTTTTAGATATTTGAAAATTATATATATATAAAATCAACTGAATTAAATTGTGAAACAAAATAATCCAAAAGTCGGTCACTGTATCCACTCCTCTGGGTAGCCCTGGGGAGATGAGGCATGTCCACCAGCTGCAGAGCCCTCTGGCCAAACAACATTCCACATGGACTCCATGAGACAGTCCCATCACTGACCTCACAGTGGTTTTTGCAGGGTGCCCGGAACCCCCGGCACCTTTTATGTAGTTCCCCAGTGAGCATAAATCAATCCCCACCAGCTTACCTTCCCCCCCTTCCTATTCCTCTGGATGCCCTCATAAAATTTTAAAAGCTTTGCATGTCAGACCGCACTTCCCAGGGCCCTAAAACTGGAGACGTGCTTCGTGCCCGCCGTTTCATTGCACCAGCCCCCCAGGAGCCGCTGAGATGGCCTGCGTTCTGATTATGGCTTCTGTTTCCTCCAGGCCACACTATTCCTCCTCCAGCTGTTACCACCTCCTCGCCACACACTCTCGTTGATGAACCCGGTGGTCCCTTTTCGGTCCTTATCTCACTCAACCTATCAGCACACCTCCCTTCCTGAAGCACTTCCTCTCCAGATCATGGCTCTCCGACCTCCCGGGACTCTCCTTCTCGGGCTCCTTTGCTGGTCGCTCATCTCCCTGACCTTACTTTGGAGTGTCCTGGGGCTCAGTCCCCAGCGCTCTTCTCTTTTTCTGTTTCAACTCCCCATTTTTATTTCTACACCAGTCAACATTTATAGCTTCAGCCCAAATTCCTCCTTCATTGGAACTTCCTGGATTCATCTATCCAACCAGCTGATGGAATCTGCACTTGGATGTCAAACAAACATCTCAAATTTAACAACTTTAGAGCCAGACAGTGAATTTCTCCCTGTCACTGCATCCCAGCTCTGATTGTCATCCAGGCTTCCCAACTCAGCTATGGTAGCTCCATTCTGCCAGTGGCTCAGGCCAGAAGTTTGAGAGCCATCTGCAATGCTCCCTGTCTTTCATACCCTACATCCAGCCAACTGGCAGACTCTCTCATCTCCGAGTTCTAAACATGTCGAGGATCCCCCTGCTTCTCACCAGCTCCCCTGATTAATACCACCATCCCCAGTTGTGTGTAGTAAGTCCCTCCTAATGGGTACCCTCCTGTTGCCCTTCCCCAACCCCCAGAATCTGTATGTCACACAGCAGCTGTAGCAATCCTTTGAAACACCGACTCCGATTGATTCACACTTCCTTATTCAGCGCTCTCCACTGGCTCCTGGTGTTACTGTTAGTAAAAGCCAGATCCTTACTGTGTGGCCTCAGAGCCTCTGCATAGTCTGACCCCAGCTACCTCACTGGCCTCACCTCCTACCTGCCTTGCTCACTCACTCCAGCCACACTGGTCCCTGCTTTTCCTTGAATGCACAAAGCATATCCCTGCCTCAGGACCTTTGCACTTACCTGGAACCCTTTTCACCAGGTAGTCACATGGCTTACACCTCATTTTATCCAAGCCTCTGTTCGGATGTCACCTTCTCAGAGATGCCCTCCCCACCTACATAGCAGCCCCATTATGCTCTGTCTCTATACCCTGCTGGAGCACACTTTACTGCCTAGAGTGTGTGTGTGTGTGCGTGTGTGTGTGTGTGCGCGTGTGTGTATGCGTGTGTGTGCGTGTGTGTGTGTGTGCGCGTGTGCGTGTGTGTGCGCGTGTGTGTATGCGTGTGTGTGCGTGTGTGTGTGTGCGCGTGTGCGTGCGTGTGTGTGTGCGCGTGGTTGTGTGTGGGTGTGCGTGTGTGCATGTGTGTGCGTGCGTGTGTGTGTGTGTGCGTGCGCGCGCGTGCGTGTGTGTGTGCGTGCGTGTGGGGGGGTGTGCGTGTGTGTGTGTGTGTGTGCGCGTGCGTGTGTGTGCGTGTTCCCCCACTACTATGTAAACTCCATGAGAACGGGAGCTCTGTTTTGCTCACTGCTATGTGGCCAGTACCCTGCATGGTCCCTGGCACATTTATAGCTAACCCTTCCGTAGCATCACCGTGTGCACTAAGCACTGTTCTGAATGCTTGTAACAATAACTCATTTCGTCCTCACAGCAAATCTGCAGAACAGGTACTATAGTACCCCCATTTCTCAGTTGCAAAAACTAAGGCAGAGCTTCCGAGACTTGTTCACCGTCACATAGAGCCAGGACTAGGATCTAGCAGTAGCTCTTAACCACGACCCCCTTCCCTCTCCATGGTAGCTGCTCCAGAACCATCCCTGGAGAAAAGAAAGCCCCCCACTGAGTGTTGCCGTGTAGCAGACCTCAGACTCCCGTGCACAGCTGCGTAAGCACCCCAGATGCAGCAGCCACGTGTGCACGTGTGCGTCCTCGCTGGACGGCCGCCTCCTTAAAGCTGGCTCCGACCTTTTGGTTCTTCTCTGGGGCCATGTAGGTCCCCAGTGAATCCACGAGTGCTAAGGGACGGGGAGGGGGTGGGGAAGGATGTTTACATTTGCTTGACCCTGGGGGAGAGCTGCCAGGATACCTGCGTCTCCCCGGAGGGCGGGCTGCGAGGGGCCTGCTAACAGAAAGGAGGCCAGAGTGGCTTGAGCACAGTGACCACCTCTGCCACCTCTGCTACCGCTAGCCTATTACTGCCGCCACTCCTACGGTAACTACCACCTCCAGGACCACCACCATTGCCCCCATGACACAATGGCTGGCCCTGCCGCCCACGGCACACCGACCGCTGCTGCTGCCCCTTCTGGGTTGCTCATTGTTCTGGCACCTCTTTACACCCCTTGCTGTGGTTCCGCCGTCACAACCACTGCTGCTGTGCCAGCTGCGGTTACTCCTGCCACATTCCCCCACGGCTACTGATAAACTGTCACTACTATTCGCAATAGTCCTGCTGCCGCCATTGTTGTAAACTGCTAACGCAGGCGTCATACCTGCTCTTTACGGAGTGGCACCGTCGTGACACTGCTTGTGTTGGTGGCCACGGCAGGCTGGTGAGGCAGGCAGGGCCTCCTGTACATGTGAGTAAAGGGGACTCAGAGGTACTCAGCAACTTAGACGAGGCCTTCCCGGTAATGCACGCTCAGAGCGGGTAAGCGCACTCCGGAGGGCTTCCTGCAGGGCAGACGCTGTGCCAGGCAACTCACACACATTAACCCATTGCGCCTACACGGCAACTTGAAGACGTGACGGCTGACTCCCCCACTTCTGACGTGGGGAGGCTGCGGCTCGGAGAACTGACAGTCACTGATTGTCAACCCCGATGGACCTTTGATCTAGCAGCTAAGCCTCTCCAGGTCTTATAACACCTGCCTTATTTCCCGCCGTTTATTTTGGGGGTGTAACACTGGACTGGGTCACCTCCATCCCTGGCGTTCTAAGATTCAGGTACCTGACAGTGATGTGACTTGAGCCACACACTGTGCTCGGCATTTCCACACATTCTCCATCCTTTGTTCTCCCCTACACTCTACAAAGTGAGAATATCTCTGTTCCCAGTTAACAGATAAGGAAAACTGAGGCTTAGAGAAGTGACACTGACACAAGGTGACCAGATCTCAGTTCGTGTTTGACAGGGCAGGGATGTAAACCAGGGCTCCTGGCTTCACATTCTGGGCAGCTTACTCTGATATTTCTGATACCGGTGAGCATCGTGGGCCTTGGATTGCCATCACCTAGTCAGTCAGTCATCCTCCTGCTGTCCATCAGGTTCTTGCTGGGTGCCAGGCGCTGTGTCAGGCCGACATCCTCAGTTGTGAAGGAGAGAGAGTCTTCACCCTCACTGTCTACTGGGAGATGCAGACATCACGCCAATTCTCCAGAGAAGGAGACATCAAGGGGGCTGGGTGCAACCAAGAAGCACAGCGGGGCTGGGGGGTGGGGGATGGGTAGGGGGCTTCTATTAATACCTCAGGGACCAAACCTAAGGTGACACTAACGGTTATGACAACAAACCCCAAATTTCAGTGGCTTCACAGCCCCAGGGTGAGTATTCACAGTGGGCCATGGGAAAACTCAGGGGACCGAGGTGGACAGAGGCTCTGCAGGGACACCCAGGCAGCATTCGTGGGCAGGGGACACAGGAATCATATTAGGAGGGTTTTCGGGCCAGGCCTGCCAAGTGACCTCAGGTTCCGTGGGCCAGAATCAGATGCACGGCCTTGCGCACCTGTAAGGGAGACTGGAAAGGCAGTCCAGCTGAGACCCAGGAAAAGATGTTCTGGGATTTGGGGGCAGGTGGCAGTTTCGGCCATGCCCAGTGTGGACGTGGTCAAGAGCCATTTCCCTAAAGAAGTGCCATTTCAGAAGAGACCAGGGGACGAGGCTCAGCCTCTGTCCAGGCAGCACCCAGCTAGGGTCGGGGAGCAGCCCAAGCCCCACGGTCCTCCCAGGACCCCAAAGGGCACGGTGACTGCAGATGAGAATGGCACCTGTGGGCCCAAAGTGGGGCTTCTTCTGGGCAGAAAGTCGCTGCCCTCTGTTCTCAGCCTGTCCAAGGAAGTCCTGTGGGGCTCTCTCCGGAGAGAACCCAGATGATCCTCTCCAAGGGTTTTAAGGCTCCTTTGCCGCTAGAAGCCGCCTTTCAGACCCGTCAGGCTAAAGATTTTAACCCGAGATTTAAAAGGACCAGAGATCAAAAGCAGATGCTCCTGGAAGACACTTCAGCCTGCCCAGCCGTCTGGGGACACGGCTACGGAGGAGAAGACAATTCATCACGGAACCAGGCGAGCCCCCGTTCAATAATAAACAGATGTATTAGGGGGGGAAAGAAAGGGAGGGGTGTCAGTCCCTTGATTCATTCGTCTCCCTCTCCAAATCACCGCCATCCCGGGCTCCGGAGGGCAGGCGCGGGCTCTTTGAAGCAGAGACATCATGTCAGGGAAATGGAAACATTTCACGTTGTAAATCCTCAGGGTTGTCAGAGAAATCCTAATGAGAGAGGAAGCTGCTGGGGGTGGCGGGGAGCACCCAGGACTGGTGTGGGGGGAGGAGCTGACAGCAATTCTGGGAGACAGGAACCTGGACCCCTCCCCTCCCGCTTGACCCTTTCTGCATAGCTCTCCAGCCTTGAGAGGAAGCAGGCCCAGTCCCGGGGGTGCCCCTGTCTGCAGTAATACCCCCCTTAGCACTTCTTGCCCGTGGCAAGACCCAGGTGCTTTGCTCCCGTGAAAGCTGTTTTATTGGCTTTATCCTGTAATCGCCCCCCTGGGGCTTTCACAACTTTCACTTGTGGTGAAGAATCTGAAAATATTTTGACAAGTCACAGATTTAAGTGTGATTACCTCCTAAGACAGGATGTCTCCTGCTCCCTATTGAGGGGAAACTGAGTCATGACTCCCAAGCCCCACCCTGCTCAACGCCACAGATAAAGCCATTAGCCATAGTAAGTGCATCCTCACAGACTGAGAGAGCTACTGGAATCTCGAGGTTAAGATCTGGGTCTCTGGAGTCAATCAGTCCTGTGTATGGAATCCCGGTTCCACCACTTGGAGCTGTGTGACCTTGGCCAAGCCACTTAACCTCTCTGAGTCCCAGCTTGCCTTGTTGCAAAATGGTAATAGGAGTAATAGGAACTGCTGCCCACCTCTGATTGTTGGGAGGATTGAGTTTATGCCTGTAATGTGCTTGGCCTGTTCATTAAATTGTTCTTGTTACTTCTTCCAGACCTGCCTCTAAGGCTGACCCACACGAAGGTGTGGATTATTAACCCACTTCACATCTGATTAAACTGAAGCTCCAAGTTCACACAGGGAGCTAGAAGCCAGCCCCCATGAGCTCTCTTTCAGTGCTTTCCCCACTGTACCCCACTTCTACCTCCATGTTCTCAAAACTGTTAGCCAGGGATAATGGTGACAGTGTAGAGGTGCCAAAGACTGCAGGCAGGAGGTAGGTCACCAGAAGCTCGTTAGAAGTGAAGAGGCCCAGACCATGGCAGTGGCCTTGGAGATGGAGAGGAGAAAAAACAACTTGAACATATAGAAGGTACAATCCCACTTCTAGCCAAGCCACCATAGTGTGTCCCCAGCTCCTAGCACATACCTGGCAGTCAGTAAACAGATAACACCATTTTCTTTTTAATTGTTGAAGGAATGGAAGAATAAATGAATGAATGGATGGATGGGTGGATGGATGGATGGATGGATGGATAAATGAATAATTAAAAGAGGCAGAGGAAAGATTCACAGATGATTTCCAGGTGTCTGGCTTTGCAAATTCACTGAAATAAGGAGCACAGGGGAAAGAGCAGGATTCGGAGAATGACTTACAGTAGAATCAGATCACTCTTAAACTTCCTTTGTGTGCAAGATTCGAAGGCTATAAATTCAATTCTGCCCAATCAAATGGACTTTCACTAACACCAGGAGGTGTCCAACAATGAGGGAAGGTGGAGAGGGACAAGAAGCAAACTCGCCTGCCCCAGCAGGGTGGTGTGGCCAGAACTTCCAAGGGTACAGCCTGGTCATGGTACAGAACAGGGCTCCTGTGTGTGGGGGGCGGGCAGAGAGCAAGCTGAGCTTAGCAGACAGGAACTCCCTCACGGCTGGGTTGATCTCGGAGGGCTCTCTGGAGGAGGCAGGACTTGAATTGATGGGTTAGATGATAAATCAGGGTTGGGAGAGGGTGGAAGCACCTCAGAGCAAAGGTTTGGACCTGAGGGTGGGTCCTGGGCGTGAAGAAACTAGTTTGTATCCATCCTGGCATTGAGCAGGCAGCAATGAACTTCCAAGTTTCTTTTATCTCATGTCCTATATTCTTGACCAGTAGCTACAAACAATGATTCTCTTCGACCGTGTGCCTGAAGGTTGAAGGAATTCCAGACCCATAAATATTATTTCCAAAACCAACTGGTGCATGAAGCTAGACTTTGATTAAATATTACAACCAGCACTTGGTAATGGAGCATGAGACTGTCATTTATCAGTGAGAAATGTGGACAGAATAATTCATTAAGCCCCTCTGAGCTCTCTCTGAGCCGAGCACTCAGGACACAGGGGCCTGGAGAGGTTATGTTTTGTTTTGGTTGGTTGTGGGACTCATTTCCAAACTGCTCCTGAAAACCATTAGCTCCCCAGGAGGCCCCAGGCTGCTGCCCTCCAAGTGTCCCTGCCCCTGAGCCACTTGGAAGGTCTTCATTTATCACCACAGGCTCCCTGCCTTCCCCCTTCCAGCCAGAGATTGCGACAGAGGTGCACAGGGACTCTTCCCCTGCTTCATTCAACCGCTGACCCCTCCCACAATTAAGAGGACCTGTGCGTGAAGGGACTCATCGTCCATTCATTCAACAGTGCTTGATAGTTACCAAGTGGCCGACACTGTGATGGTCACAGGGGACACTGTGAACAACAAAATAAACACAGCCCTCGTCTTCAACAAGTCCACAGCCCAAAAGAGGCTCTGCAAGTACACAGGACACAGGGATTGATACCAACTGTAGGAATGGAGGCACCGAGCGTGGCCTGGTGGTCAGAGAGGCCTTCCTGGAGGAGGTGGGAGCTAAGTGGAGGCCCAAAGGATGTGTAGGAGTTGGTTAAATGAGGGGGACTGAGAAGGGTGTGTTAGGTGTAGGGAACAGCATGTGCAAAGCCATGGGGTGGGGGTGGGGCGGTGAGAGAAAGCATAGCACCTCTGAAAGAGTGAAATAATTTTGGTCTGACTAGGGTTTTGAGTATGAAGCAAGAGGTGACAAGAATTGTGACTGGAGAGCTAAGCTGGGGCCAGGTTCATAAGGTCCTTGTGCTTTATCCTATCTGGGCTTTTGAGGGGTCTGGAGGGTACTGGGGAAGGACTGGCATAATTAGGATTGTGGCTTAAAAAGATGACCCTGGCTGCTGTGTGGAGAAGGGACCGTAGGGGCGGAGAGTGGACACCGCCAGAGGGACCAGGTTGAACCAGACGTCTTCACACCAGGCCTCTGGAGACCGCCAGCAGGTGTGTGGGAGGCAGGGGAGCTGGGGTTGGCCGCGGAACGAGCAACCTTAAAGCTCTGAGGAGCTTCAAAAACAAAGGCTTAGTTCTCACCTGTCCTACCTGACTATCACAAACCGAGGACCTCCGAGCGGCCACTGTCTGGAACATGCCTTGCAGGTCTGCAGGCACACATGGGCGGTCACTACAGTGATGTCATTGCGTGTAGTGGCAGCCACACGGGGTCTAAGGCAGAACATGCTTCTTTCTGCCTTTGGACCCCTGTGTTTGCTGGTGTTTACATAGTGGGTGGAATTCATTAAATGCCACAGGGCCTCCTCAGTTGCTGAAAATAAACCCGAGCAGGCCCCCAGCAGCCCGCTTGCCTGCTGCGGCCGAGCGGGCGTCTGCCGGGTCGCTCCAGGCTTCACAGAGCAGGAAGCACGCACGGCTCACGTGACCAGGATTAGTGTGCCGGCCACGCTCTCCCCACAGGCGGCGTGTCGGAGCCAGATGTGGCTCTGAGCCCTGCCCGACTCCCCACGGGTATGGGTATGTGCCACGGACTGCCAGAGGCACGCAGAAACAGACACGGAGTCATACGTGTAAGCCTGGGACCACCAGGATGCACGGCTCTTCCTGGGCACACGGGCACAGATGCCACGGGCACGCACAGACATGGGCGTCTGCGGGCACCTAGAGAAACAAGCATAACTGGTCACGTTCAGATACGCCTGGTCTATGTGCCATTCAGGACCCATGGCACACGGTCACACACCCACAGGCTCACGGGGCCACGCTTGCACGTGGCTTCAATATCAGAAAGCTGCCGTCTGCCCTTGGATCTACCTTTGGCTAGAAGTGTGGCCGCGGATTTGCTTCTTAACCTTTTGTGCCTCCCATTTGCTCACCTGGCACATGTGATGATAATAGTGCCAATCTCGTAGTGTCCTTAATGTATACCAATGAGAAAGTGAGCACACAGCTCTCAGCAGAGCTCCTGGTACTTACTGAGCACTCTAGGAGCATTAGCTGATACGCTCAACACCCTCACCAGTCATGGGCTCCCATGGAAACGTGGGACACACATATATTCAGACAAGCAAAGATACACATGGACTGAATGACACAAGGGAACACAGTGGAGCCTCAGATCATACACATCAGGGCTCACCAGCAAACCTGCCTGTGGGGCCCAGTGCTCACTCACACTCCCTTCTCCCACCAGGGCCACCACCAACCCAAGCTGGCTGCAGGCATAGGACCGAACCATGCAGAGCGGAAGCACGTGCTGCGGGGTGTGGTTTCTAGCTGCTAAGACACGTAGACTTCTGTGGCTCCCCATGACCTTCAGGCCAAGATCCAATCTCCTGAGCCTGAAATTCATGTACTTCTATGCCCTCCCTCTGCCTCCCTCTCCCCCCATTGCTTCCCCACTCTACTCCGAAGGGGCTCCCACTAAGCAGTGCCACTCCAGTTCTAAACAATTGAGGAATGAGAGGAAATGATGGCAAATGGGGGCCAAACAGCATCTTTATTGCTGAGAAAGGCTGGAGCTCGTAGCTTATCGTGAAAGGCAGAGTCCTCCTAACTGGGTCCCGGAATGGGGCAGGCTGAACTGCACAGTTCCAGACAGTGCTGGAGGGCACCCGAGAACTTGCACGCACATGCTCTTTTCTCAGATCCCTTTCCATGTGCTGCTCCCGCTCTGTCCCCGCATGACCCTGACTCTGACCTTGCATCAATGTGCTATGCTGTATAATAATACAGCCACAGCGTAGCAGCTGAACACAACACTGATTATCTCACAGTGTCTGTGTAACTATTGTTCCCCAATTGAAAAAGAAAAAGACAAACCTTCAATCAAAAGAAATTTCCTGGCTGATTGATGGGTTGATAGATTATAAGGTTGGACAATTAATTTTGCAAACTCATCCTAGAAAAAGTTCTGCACACCTCATTGCTGATCATCACTACAGTCACCTTCGAAGGACTCCCCTTGGGAAGCTGTGTACCAATGCCAGTGCCTAGTCCACCCTTCAAAGGAGTTTTGGAACTCTTTTTCTAGAATGTCCATCAAAGCTGTCATTGTACCCCAAATCTGACAGTTAGGTTTACGAACTTGCCACCATGTGCTTACGATGACAACTCAGTAAACTGTCATAACCTTGGCAAGGTTACAATGACAACTCTGATGGCCATTTTAGAAAAAGAGTTGCAAAATCATTTTGAAGGGTGAATTGGGGCCTGGCATCAGTGCACAGCTTTCCAAGGGGAGTCCTTCAAAGGTGACCATAGTGATATTCAGCAATGAGGGTTGCAGCACCTTTCCTAGGATAAGTTCACGAAATTAATGGTCCTCATATTTACTTCTTTATTCCCATCTTTAAAGAGCCTCCTCTTCTAGATGCTGAATGAAGGGGAAGGGGTGAGACAACCAGACAGAGAATAGACACCGATGCCTGAAATGGGAGGTAGAACGTGCAGGAAGGTTTTCGGCCAGGAGCAGGTGCCTCCCACAGTTCTCTATCCACATCTGTCATGGCAGTAACTGCCCCTGCCCCACGTCAACCTTCTGGACCCCGGGCTTGGCCTCCCACCCCCACTCCTTGGGCTCCCTGAGAAGTTATAGATAGCACTTGAATTGGCCATCTCTCTTTAAAGCTAATTACAAAGTATAAATTTTTTGTAGAAAAAGAAAAGTACAGATACTATAAAAGTCATTCTGAAATAATTATTACTACTTTCATGTGTTGCTTTTCTATCCATTTCCAATGGGTATACAAGGGCTGTCCAGAAAATATCCAGCCATGTAATATGAAAAATAGAGGTATTTATGGCTGGATTTTTTCTGGACAGCCCTCGGTATATTTAGATGTATGTGTATTTTATTAATAAGATTGCTATCAGGCCACCTATCATTATGTATTTTTATCATAATGTGTGCTATACATCACGCTAGTAGCACTGGCCAATGTGAGATTTTTCCTTTTTGTTTTGTTGTATTTGTAAATATAATGAACCACTATGACACTACCACTCCACCTAAGAACTAAAACATCACTAGCAACTCACATCCACCTGTGTGCTCCCTTCTCTTCTGGCCCCTCTCTCCCCACAAGTAACTCACACTTAAATTTTTTTATTTCTCATTCTTTTAATTTAAAAAAAGTATATATCTGTATCATATATATATATATATATATATATATATATATATATATATACACACTAATTATTGTTTGATTTGGGGCTTTGTAAAAAGTCATTAAAATGGGAAGGATGCTGTGCATAGACTTTATGACTTACTTTGTCACTCAATAACGTCGCTAAGAGTCACCCCTGATGTGGCCTGTGTGGGCAGCTCGCCTGTGTGATACTGGACTCCACGCGATGCTGCACTGTATGAACTCGGCACAGTTTAATCCCTTCCCCCATTATGCACATTTGATTATTTCCCCATAACCTGCTCACTCAAAGCATTTCACAAACACGTTCTTAATAGCTGCACAATACTAATACTTTACCTATGGGACACTATACCTTTTTATCACTTCCCTATTATTGCCATTTAGGCCATGTGTAATTTTATAAACGATGGTACCACAAACTTCCCTTCGGGTAATTTTCGAATGCCTCCGGGTATTTTTCTTAGGGGGAATTCTGAGCTGTGAAACTGCTGGTTCAAAAAATATGCATACTTTTATGAGTTTTGATAGGGATGGCAAAATACTCTCCAGAAAGCTTCTGCTGATCCCTGTTTTCACAACCCCTGACAATGTGGGATACCATCATTTAATTGAATTGGGGGAGGGGGAAGGAGAAGTGGAAGGAGAGTGGGGCACAAATTTATCTTTGTCTTTCCAAGGTCCTAAAGCCTTTGTCATTTAAAGCTGGATGTGGTCTGAGAGTGCAGGGCTGACCCAGCTGCCACCTGCCCCTGCTCTGACATGTCCCCCTGCCCTCTCTGTTCAGCCACCCTGGTCTCCTTCAAGCTTTCAACACACCGGGCCCTGTCTTCCAAGTGGCCTTCACATGTGTTCCTCCAAATGGAACTCTGGCATCCCCACTCACCCGCCATTGCTGTAGTGTACACGCACGTAGCTGAGTTCTTCGAGTCCTTTGGGCCTGTGCTTAAATTTCACCCTCTCTAAAGAGTCCTTTTCAGATGTCTGAGTCAGTGCCGCTTGCCTGTTGCAAATATTATTATCTGTCCCAAATCGATCCCTCTGTGATACGGACCGCCGTTTGTAACATGTATTTGTCCCCCTTCTCCTGCCTGACTGTAATGGCAGTGTAAGCAGAGGCTGTGTGTAGTTCATCCACTACTAGGTCCCTGGGGCCCAACTTAGTGCCTTCCACACAGAGCTCAGCAGACTTGTTATTGAAGGAATGCTAGACGAACGACTGGATGACCTAGGACGTAGCCCGGTGCTACACATACTTGGTGTTTCGTGTGTGCATATTTAATAAGTAAGCAGAAAAATGGCCCAGTGCCACCACTGCCAGAGCTCTCTGGGTGGGAGGTAGCACTCACTGACCCCCTCGGGCCCCTCCCAGCCCTGCAGGATGCCAGTAGTGCTGGCTCAGGGGAGTTTCTGGCACGTGTGCATGTGGGTTTCTGGGGAATAGGACTGTGGCTTCCTGCTCCATAGACCTGGGGCTCCTTCTCCAGAGGTCTGTGTCCTGGAGATCCAGGCATGCGTCTGGCCGCCACCACCCTCATCACCCTACCACATGGCCTTCACACAGTTAGCCCCTCTCCCACGCAGGGACCTTTTGACCCCCTGACTTAATGATTGAATGCTCTAGAGATAGGACCCACTGGCCAAACGAGAGTTTGTGCCCTGGGTCAAGAGTCAGAAATAGTTATGGTTCCAGGGTCACCCAGGCTGGGGTCCCCCTCACTAGATCTCTGCTTTGTGCTCTCATGCTCCTGGCAATAATGACATTACATTGTTCATTCACATGATGCCCTGTGAGTCATTTAATTTGATTTTTTTCAGCACCCCTAAGATTGCAGGGCTGTTCTTCCCAGTTGAGGCTTAGACAGGACTTCAGGCTTGTTCA
Organism: Lyroderma lyra; assembly: GCA_004026885.1. Lineage (NCBI taxonomy): Eukaryota > Metazoa > Chordata > Mammalia > Chiroptera > Megadermatidae > Lyroderma > Lyroderma lyra. The sequence goes on from PVJL010015889.1 coordinate 22,079, forward strand.
ACACCACACTCCTATTGAGTGACAAAACCAGGCTTGTCACTACAGACGCTTCATTGCTGTGACCGTAGGAGTAGTGAGATGGATGAATCCTGTTCCAGTGGACCTCTGGGAGCTGGGGGCTGGAGCTAGTGGGCTGGAGCAGCACCATTTCCTCTTGTCCATCGGTCATGGTTCTCGGTGGTGGAAAAGCACATCCATCTGTCTTGGGTGGGATCTGTGGCACTGTTGTCTCACAGGCTCATTTTGTACGCATGACTGCGTGGCTGCGTGTGGCATAGCACAGTAGAAGGTACAGTGGGAAGCACAAACAGGAACAGACCTGAGGGTGTGGAGACCACGGCTGGGCAGTCAGCGCTAGCCTGCGGCCGGGTGCACATTTCAGCCACAGGCAAGGTCAGAACTCCCGGGGGCTTAGGGCATTGAGAAAGTATAGTGGCCTCCCAGGGACGGAATGAGTCACACTGTCCTTAGCTGAAGACAAACTAGGTAGCACCTAAGCTGTAAACTTCAGGCTTATAGGGGTAGCAGATTCAGGGACGTGTGAGGGGGAGAGAGAGAACACTAAAGAACAGTCCCCACCCTCGTCATACTGGGACCGTGTAGGGCTTTCCCGGACTCCCAAAGAAGTCTCAGCGGAGTGCTAACAAGCTCTTAACAGCATGGAGCAGAGACTGTTTCC
>PVJL010015890.1:0-22738 GCA_004026885.1 Lyroderma lyra
GCATATGTTTTTCCAGTTTTCCCAGCACCACCTACTAAAGAGGCTGTCTTTTCCCCATTGTATGTTTTTTGCTCCTTTATCGAAAATTATTTGTCCATATATTTGTGGGTTTATTTCTGGGTTTTCAGTTCTATTCCATTGGTCTCTATTTCTGTTCCTCTGCCAGTACCAAGCTGGTTTGACTATTGATGCTTTGTAATATAAATAGAAGTCAGGAAGTGTAATGCCACCAGCCTTATTCTTTTATATAGTATTGCTTTGGCAATTTGAGGTCTTTTATGGTTCCATATAAATCTAATAATTCTTTTATCTATTTCATGAAAGTATGATTGTGGGATTTTGATGGGTATTGCATTAAATCTGTAGATTGCTTTGGGCAGAATAGCCATTTTAACAATGTTGAGTCTTCCTATCCATGAACAGGGGATATTTTTCCACCTCTTAAAGTCTGTTCCAATTTCTTTCAAAAGTGTCTTACAGTTTTCTGTGTATAAGTCTGTCACATTTTGTTAAGTTAATTCCTAGGCATTTCATTCTTTTTGTTGTGATAGCAAAAGAAATTGACTCCTTCTTTTCTTTTTCTGAGGATTCATTGTTTGCATAAAGGAATGCTGTTGATTTTTGTACATTGATATTGTATCCTGCGACTTTAGTATATTTGTTAATTGTTTTTAATAGTTTCCTTGTGGAATGTTTGGAATTTTTTATATAAAGGATCATGTCATCTGCAAATAGTGACAATTTGACCTCTTCTTTCCCAATTTGGATATCTTTGATTCCTTTCTCTTGCCTGATTGCTGTGGCTAGAACTTCCAGTACTATAGTAAATAGCAGTGGTGACAGGGGCATCCCTGTCTTGTTCCTGATTTTAGGGAAATAGGTTTCAGCTTTTCCCCATTCAGTATGATGTTAGCCAAGGGTCTCTCATATATGGCCTTTATTATGTTGAGATACTTTCCTTCTATACCTATTTTATTTAGTGTTTTGATCATAAATGGATGTTGTACCTTGTCAAAAGCCTTTTCTGCATCAATTGAAATGACCATATGGTCTTCATCTTTGATTTTGTTTATGTGGTGTGTCACATTGATTGATTTTCATATGTTGTACCATCCTTGTGTTCCCGGGATGAATCCCGCTTGATCATGATGTAAGATCTTTTTGATGCATTGTTGTACTCTGTTTGCTAATATTTTGTTCAGGATTTTTGCATCTGTGTTCATCAGAGATATTGGTCTATAGTTTTCTTTTTTTGTGTTGTCTTTGCCAGGCTTTGGTATTAGAGTAATGTTGGCCTCATAGAATGAGTTAGGAAGTATTGCTTCCTCTTCGATTTTTTGGAAGAATCTGAGGAGGATAGGCAGTAATTCTTCTTTGAATGCTTGGTAGAACTTGTTGGTGAAACCATCTGGTCCAGGGCTTTTGCCTTTAGGGAGATTATGGGTAGTCATTTCAATCTTGTTGCTATTGATTGGTCTATTTAGATTATCCAGTTTTCTTGGTTCAGTCTTGGTAGGCTATAAGTTTCTAGAAACTTGTCCATTTCTTCTAGGTTGTTAAATTTCGTGGCATAAAGTCCTTCATAATATTTTCTTATAATCCTTTGTATTTCTGTGGTATCCGTGGTCATTTCTCCCCTTTCATTTCTAATTTTGGATATTTGTGTCCTTTCCTTTCATCCTTTGATTAGTCTCGCCAGGGGTTTGTCAATTTTGTTGACTTTCTCAAAGAACCAGGTCTTTGAAATATTAATTTTTTCTATTGTCCTTTTGCTCTCCAATTGGTTTAGCTCTGCTTTAATTTTTATTATTTCTTTCCTTCTGCAGACTTTGGGTTTTGTCTGCTCTTCTCATTCTAGTTCTTTAAGATGGGATGCTAAGATGTTTGCTTGTGATTTTTCTTGTTTCCTAAGATAGGCCTATAATGATATAAATTTTCCTCTTATTACCACTTTTGCTGTGTCTCAATAATTCTGATACGTTGTATTTTCATTGTCATTAGTTTCTATATATTTCTTAATCTCATCTTTTATTTGTTCTTTTATCTAGTCCTTTTTTAATAAGCTGTTGTTTAATCTCCATGTATATGTGGTTTTTTCCTCTTTCCTTTTACAGTTGATCTTCAATTTCAAAGCTTTGTGGTCTGAGAATACAGTTGGTATGATTTCTATCTTATTGAATTTGCTGAGGCTACTTTTGTGTCCCAGCATGTGGTCTATCCTTGAGAATGTTCCATGTGCACTAGAAAAGAAGTTGTACTCTCTTTTTGCTGGATGAAGTGTCCTGTAAGTGTCAATTATGTTCAATTGCTGTAATGTGTCATTTAGAGCTGATATTACCTTATTTATTTTCTGTTTGGATAATCTGTCCATGGCTGTTAGTGGGGTGTTTAAGTCCCCCACTATGATTGTGTATTCATCAGTTTCTCCTTTCAAGTCTGTTAGTAGTTTCTTTGTGTATTTTGGTGCGTCCTTTTTGGGAGCATATGTATATGTTGATTAGTGTCAACTCTTCTTGTTGTTGCATTGTGCCTTTTATCATTATGTAATGACCATCTTTGTCTTTTACTATCTTTTTTAACTTGAAGTTTATTTCATTATATATCAGTATGGCCAATCCTGCTTTTCTCTGGTTAGCATTTGCTTGGAGTATTGTATTCCATCCTTTCACTCTGAGTCTGTGTTTGTCCTTACAGCTGAGGTGTGTTTCTTGGAGACAGCATATGGATGCATTCTGTTTTTTAATCCAGTCTGCTATTCTGTGTCTTTTTATTGGTGAGTTCAGTCCATTAACATTTAGAGTGATGATCGATATATGAGGATTTTCTGTGGCTATTACTTCTTTCTTTCTTTGTTTTTGTTTCTTTCTTTGTTTGTTTCTTTTTGTTTCTTTCTTGTTACCCCAACTTTGTTCCATTTTTCCTGATGTTTATTTCAGGCTGAAGAGCCTCCTTCAGTATTTCTTGGAGTGCTGGCCTCGTGCTGGCAAATTCCCTCAGCTTCTGTTTGTCTGAGAAGGTCTTTATTCCACCTTCATATCTGAAAGATAATTTTGCTGGATAATTTATTCTTGACTGGAAGTTTCTCTCCTTTAAATTTTTGAATATTGGATTCCACTCTCTCCTGGCTTGTAGATTTTCTGCTGAGAAATCTGATACCAGCCTGATGGGTTTTTCTCTAAAGGTTATAGTTCTTTTTTCCCTGGCTGCCTTGAGAATTGTCTCTTTGTCTTTAGTTTTGGACATCTTTAGTTCCATGTGTCTTGGAGAAGTTCTGTTGGGGTCCAGGTATCTGGGGACCTGTTTTCTTCTTGAACTTGGGGTTCCAGATCTTTCCATAGGTTTGGAAAGTTCTCATCTATGATTTGTTTGAGTATGCTCTCTGTAGATTGCTCTGTCCCCTCTTCTATTCAAATTATCCTGATGTTGTTTTGTCTCATGGAGTCGGATATTTCTTGCAGAGTTCTTTCAATCCTTTTCATTCTGTATTCCCTCTCTTCCTCTTTCTGAGCTGTTTCCATGTTCTGGTTTTCAATATCACTGATTCTTTCCTCCATCTGGTTGTTCCTGTTTCCTATGGCAGTTATTTCATTTCTCACTTCTTTTATGGTATCATTTATTTCTCGTATTTCCGTCTCAATCTTTCTTATGTTTTGTATTTCTTTGTTAAATTTTTCTTTTTGTTCACAGAGTTCCTTTTTTATGTCGTTTATATCCTTTTTTATATTATTTATCTCAGCTATGGTGTTCTGTCAATAGGTTTTCTTTTCTCTCACAGCCTTTAGAATGGCTGCTGTAAATTCTCCGTCACTTGAATGAGACCCTTCCAGTTGTAACAAGCTGTCTTCTGGGTAAATTTCAAGTTCTTTCTGAGGAGTTTTAGTTTTTAAGGAATTCATCCTGTCCGCTGGGTTCTTCCTCTTTGACATGAGGGCTTTCTGTTCAGTGCCCAGATTATTGCTTTTGTGGTGTCTTGCTGCAGGGCAGACACTAGGTGGCACTGGGGGTCAAGTTTTGGGGGAGAGGGGGCTGTTTGTTTCTTGTTTCTGATCTCCTACTACGTTTGGAGGCTATGCGCATATATCCTGGGGAGAGGCCAACAAAAGGCTTTCTAAAGGCGGCTCTGCCTTCTGCCCTTTGCTGGGGAAGCTGTTCCAAGGCTTGTTTCTGCTGGCTCTGTTGAATGCTGTCAAATCAGTCTTTCTTCCTAACCCTGATTCAGCATCTGGTTGTCTATGGGCTCACACTGCTTTCAGACCCCTGGGGTACACAAGGAAGTGCTCCGTCCATAAGTACAAAGCTGTTGGCCTGTCCTGAGACAGCAGGGTTGCCTTTGCAGCAGGCTGGGAACAGGAACTGCAGCCCTGTGTAGGTCTCCAGGGGGTTTAGAACTGGGGTGTCATCTTTGCAGTTCAGAGTCCTTGCTCAGCCCTTCTATCACTCAAAAGTTCCAGAGGCTGGCTCACAAACTCCATCCCCAGCATGCAGCTCCAAAGCCCAGCTTCCCAGTCTCTCCCCTCCCCCAAACTGCGCCGCTCCGAATAGTCAGCAGGGATCGTGTCCTGTTGTAGTCTGTCTCTCTGAATTTCTTTATTAAATTATTCTTCTTGTTTATGGAGTACCTTTTTTATGTCGTTCGTCTCAGCCATGGTGCTCTGCCAGTATGATTTCATTTCTCTCCGAGCCTTTAGAATGGCTACTTTAAATTCTGTCACTTAGTTCAGAAACTTTTATGTTAAGAAGCTATCTTCTGGATAAATTTCATGTCCTTTTGAGGAGTTTTAGTTTTTAAGGAATTCATCCTGTTTGCTTGGTTCTTCCTCTTTGATATGAGGGTTTTATGTTCAGTACCCAGATTATTACTTTTGTGGTGTCTTGCTGTAGGGCATACACTTGGTGTCACTGGGGGTCAAGTTTTGGGAGAGACGGGGGTTGTTCATTTCTTATTTTTGATCTCCTGCTGTGTTTGGAGGCTATGCACATCTATCCAGTGGAGAGGCCAACAAAAGACGCTCCGAGGGTACCTCCGCCTTCTGCCCTATGGTAGGGAAGCTGGGTGATGCAGGCCGAGGCTGTTTCTGCTGGCTCAGTGAATGCTATCAAATCCGCCTTTCTTCCCGGCCCTGTTTCAGCATCTAGCCATCTGCGCGCTCACACTGCTTTTAGAACCCAGGTTCGCACAAGCAAGTGCACGCACCCTAAGTTCAAAGCTGTGGGCTTGACTTGAGACATCTGTGTCATCTTTGCAGTGGGCTGGGAACAGGAACTGCAGCCCTGTGTAGGAGCCATACACCTGCGCTGTGGTTCTCCAGGGTGCCTTGAGCTGAGGTGTTGTCTCTGCAGTTCAGAGTCCTCACTCAGCCCTCCTACAACTCAAAAAGTTCCAGAGGCTGGCTCCCAAACTCCATCCCCAACACGCCACTCCAAAGTCCAGCTCCCCCATGGCTTTTCGTCTTGTCTTCTCTCTTGGCCTCCCCGCTCCCATGTACTGTGCTGCTCACGGATAGTCAGCAGCGATCGTGTCCTGTTGCAATCCATCTCTGCTCCCTTCTCTTTCTCCCACTTACCCCTTCTCTCCAACCTTCAGGTGTTTACTTGTGATTCGTGGATTTCTCAGCTGCTGTTTTGTCACTCAGGGTCCTCTTTCTTGGCTCCTGGGTGGCTGTTCAATTGTGATTTCTGGGAGAGGCTTTAGGAACCTCCTCTTCAGTTGCCATCTTGCTCCTGTCTCCAATGGAAGATTCTAACCATGTAAGTCTCTCTGCACACGAGAACCCTCACATTGTCGTTACCACTGAACCTAGGTCACTTTTCTTTCCTTGATCCCTCAAACCATTTTGGAACTTTTTGAGAGGTCTACCCTGCTCTTGGCAGATACCTCAATTATGTAAGTGGTCTTTTCACAGACTCTTGGTATGTGTGTGGTAAGAAACTTTGAGTGTAGGTTATCCTGCTTTTTCAGAATAACCACAAAATATACATACTTGTATGCACCTAAAATTTATGTGATCAACTATTCCACGCTAGAAAAAAACATTCTTCAGTTGAATAATTGTTGCCTATGTCTGTCTGCTTCTTTTTCAGCCTGAAAAAAATTTCTTTTTATTTCTTCTTCTCCCTCAAATCCCACAACAAGAGATTGTCAAATTTTTATGCATTGCTCATATTAATAGAAATCAAACCAATGATATAAATTACATTACAGAATAGCATAATTTCAATTACATAGATTAGGCAAATTTTAATAAGATATATATAACCCAGTTAGAATGAACTATGGGCGTAGTCATACCACACTAGTTGATTTTACAGTGTTACAAATGTCCTGGAATACACTTTAGTGAAATATGCATTAAAAATCCTAAACAATGAATAGCAATGTGACCCAGAAATTTTAAACTTATGGATTTAAGGTGAGGCAATAGAGAAAATAAGCAAAGATATTGAAATTTTTGTGCTATTAAGTAATATTTATATATTCAGTTATATATTTATTAACCAGTAAATTAATGAGGTTAATTCTGTTAAAAACAAATTATGAAATTCATGTCACCTTAGTCTCCCATTCAGAATGGAATTTATGTCTTCATTTTTTCTCCAAATACATATTCTCAGAGAAAAAAATCCAATAAATTTATTTTATGGAAAAATCATCTAACAGCTAAATACAAATATTATAAAATTTATAAATCAGTTCAAACATTACTTACTTTATATATTAAAAGCCTAAAAATAACAGTGAAATTAATTTGGTCTCTTTTTATATATGAGCAGTTGGTTTTGCTAAAATTATGTTGATTATATTGTATATTATAGATAAGTAGATAAGAAAGTTTTAATTTACTTGTAGGTTTAAGTAGTCACATTTGGCTTGTGACCATCATTTTGGTTGATGTGTGTGTGTGTGTGTGTGTGTGTGTGTTCCTTATATAGTTATAGCCTACTGTATGCCTACCACTATGTGAGACATATGGTCTTCCCAGTATAAAAAAAAATGAAAAACTAATGCACGAAAATGTCAACATTAGATGATTTGGCTTAATTATTTATTTATATACACTTTGTTCTGCTAAATTTGTTCTATATTTTATAAATTAGTGGTTCCCATCTGTGCTTCATAGACTCTTCCAGACCCCCAAGAAGGTTTAGAGATCTGCAAAATCAAAATTATTTTTATAATAAAACAGATGTTATTTATCTTTCTCACCATGTTGACATTTGCAACGATCATGTAAAAGTGATGGTAGGCAAAGCTTATGGTCTTTTACACAAATCAAGAAAAGGAAACAAACTTGGTTCTAGTTTTCATTGTATTTTTCACCACCATACACTACCAGAAAAAATAAAATGCTAGTTTCACCTGATAGTATTCCTGATTAAGAAATAAAAGTTAATTATGACTCAGTATGCATCCTTTTAACATTTTGTGTGAAGAACACATAACAACATTTCTGCTGGATATTGAAATGCAATAGTTGCCTTAAAAAAAAGAACAGGTCTTGCTGTTAGATATGCAAGTTAAAATTGCTTCTTTTTTCATGGAACTCAGTTTTTACCTAAAAGACTAAATGAGAAACAAATAATTATTATTTAAACTTGGGCATTTGGCAAACATTTTGATGAAAATGAACGAAGTCCTCTCAAGGACAATAATTGAAAGTATTTTAGCAATAATAAAATTCAAGATATCAAATGAAAATTCAATTTTGAAAAACTTATATTGACCAACATAGGTATGAGAGCTTCCCACTATTGAAAATTTTTCAGATGAAATTGGTGATGCTACTAATTGTAATTTTTTTGACATTGTATAATTAAAAATGTCAGAGATTGAAAGATCTGTATAAATTAGTGAATTGATATGTTCTATATGACCAAATCAAAATACTACAAAACCATGCATGGATAAAAGATTTACTTAAAATGCAAGATGGACTGATTTTAGTCTAACAGAGTGGAAAGGTTCTTTAATGTGTTTTTTCCTTCAGATAATGCATTGTAACTAATTTCAAGAAAGTACTGTTTGTTGAGTTCTAATGTAGTATCAAAGAAGGTTATCAGCAATGTGCTAAAATGCCATTTTAAATTAATTTTTTTCCAAGTACATATATTTATTTTTTAATTTTAATTTCTCATTCAAATATTGAGTGATATACTCACATAGACACTTTTCAGGATATTCAATTAAATTTAAAGGTGTAAAGGAATCTTGAGACCAAAAAAACTAATACAGGAACCAATAAATGACTAAGAAATAAAGAATATAAAACTTATCTGTAAATCTCTTTTCTGAAACCTTTTGTTACAAAGGCCTAGATGAAGTTTCTCATCATTGCTGTTCGTATGTCTCATACATATATCAATTATATTGCATGTGATTTTATGTCAGTATATCAACTAAATTATTAGCCTTTTGGGAACACAGTCCATACCTAACTCCTCATTTAACAATGTGTTTTTTGTTGGCTGGCAGCATGCCTGCAGTGAAGGGTTTGCTTATTGAGGATTTGTTGAATTCAATTAAAGTTGGTCACTGTTTTTTAGACTTAGACTGTTTTATAGACATAGTCTCAGAAAATAAGTTTACAGTGGGGAAAGACTCACTTTATCATCAATAGTTAACTCCCTTTTGTGATGCCCTTAAAGAGAAAGATTGTATACACTGGCCATCTATTCAACAAGTAATTATTTGAGGTAATCACAGTACTGCAGTGTCAGTTGCTTTTTGTATCACTCTGGCATAACTCTATAACTGAAAAAAATACATCTTTCTATCATCTCTTGTCTGTGAGTCTCCATTGCAAAACGTTCCAGTGTCAATGCTGATATATTTGACATGACTCACATAAATTACCTGCCTGAACACACAGTGATTGAAATATAAAGACATGGCATTGTTACACAGTCCTTGGCACTGCAGCGTAATGCACAGTGGGGAGAATTTCCTCATTTAGGTTCAGCTTTATAAAAAATTAGGGTCAGTAGGTTGGTGTTTGTGTTTTTTATCTGTGTTCAAGGTAAGTGAAAATGATAAAAGTAATGTAGCAAATTGTTTGCTTTATACTTTCTCTATGATTTTATCAACAAAATAGAATGATCTCATTGTTTCATTACAGGCTTGAGCACTCATGGTGACTGCTTACTAAAGTACAAGAGTTTAAAATACATATATAGGAAAACTCACATGTCATTCCTGATTAGGTAATTGCCAAATATCTTTTCTGCACACAATGCTGTTTTTGGTACTATAGGAAACATAGAAGACAGGAAATGCAACATAAAATGTTTTTATATATATAAATTATGTTATATATACATATAAATTATTTACACATATTTTTACCCATAAGTATACCTAAAATTATATCTATTTTTATATCTAAGTATCTATCCATTTATCTATTTTTCAATATTTATTTAAAATATTAATTTTCTGCAATTGGTATCTGACAAAAATATTTCCACACATTTATCAATGCAAAAACATTGTTTAATAAAACAGAAGAAAAAAATAAAAGTATTGCATATGTGAAATAGTCTCTATGTTAGGTAGAATAAAGTTCTCCAAAGATATCTATATCCTAAACCCAAAAATTTATGAATATGTTACCTTACATGCCAAAAGAAATTTGGCAAATGTAAAGTAAAGTTAAGACTTTGAGGTATGATTATTGTGAATTATCTAGGTTTGGTAAATTTAATCACTCTATGTTGAAGGTACAGAACATTTCCTGACTGGTGAGAGAAAACTGTGAGGACAGAAAAAAATTTAAAATGTAGTAGTTTGAAGATGAAAGAAGCAAAACCTGAATGAAGGAATCTAGGCAGTCTCTAGAATCTGAGAATTGCAAGCAATATATTTTTCTTTAGCACTTCAAAAAAGCAATGCAGTCCTGCATATAACTTTATTTTTAGGGCAGTGAGACCCATGTTGTACTTCTCCTGGAACATAAAACAATAAATTACTGTTGTTTTAAGTCACTAAATAAAGGTATATTAGTTAACTATTGTTACTGTATTAAATAACAATAGTCAACTAATATACCTTTATTCTTGGCAGTTTATGCAAATCCTATTATACTCTCTCCCTGAAGAACCTGGTCTTAGCAAATGTGTCCATTAGCATATATTTTATCCCACAATCACTGCAAACATATCTTAATTCGTCCTTGATCACCTTATGTTGAATTTTAACCTTACTCATAGGTTGGATAAATATAAAGATATTTGATAAATGTCAATAATTTAGTGAACCTTTGAATTTGCAGTAATATAATATCAGTTCCTTAAGGACAGATGTTTGAAATATTATCTCATATTCAAAGGAAGAACTACATTCATATAAGAAAAATTATAGAGTATAAAAACCAGTTACAGTGATAAAAAATGTAACATTTTTGAAAATAGACCACATGTTAGGCCAAAGAGCGAGTCTGTCTTAAAAAACAAACAAATAAACATTGCTAGTGTCTTCTCTGACCACAATGAGATAAAACTAGAAATCAATTACAAAATATAAAAATAAAAAATAGAAAAACACATGGAGGCTATTATATGTTATTAAGTAATGAATTGGTCAACAATAAGGTAAAGGAAGAAATAAAAAGATCAACAGATACCTTGAGAAACATGAAAACACTGTGACCCATTATCTATGGTCATAGCAAAAGCAGTCCTAAGAGGGAAATTCATAGCAATGCAGTACTACCTAAAGAAACAAGGAAAAAATATGTACTAAGCCCCAAGTTAGTGCAAAAAAATGAAATAATAAAGATTAAAGAGGAAATAAACTAAATAGAGACTAAAAAAATCAATACAAATAATCAATAAAACCAAGAGCTTGTCCTTTGAAAGATAAACAAAATTGACAAACATTTAATCAGACTCATAAGAAAAAAGAGAAAGAACCCAAATAAATAAAATTAGAAATAAAAAAGAAGTGACAATGGACACCACAGATACCCAAAACATTTTAAGAAAATTTTATGAGCAACTCTGTCAACAAATTGAGAAATCTGGAAAAAATGAATAAATATCTAGAAGCACACAATCTTCCAAAACTGAATAAAAAAGAAACAGAAACTGAACTAACTGATTATTACTAATGACTTTTAAACAATAATAAAAATACTCTCAACTAAAAAAAGTCCTGGGCCAAATGAATTCATAGGTGAATTTTACCAAACATTCAAAAATTATTTAACATTAATCTTTATCAAACTATTCCTGAAAATTTAAGAAAAGAAATTGTTCCTAAATTAATTTTGTGAAGCCATCATTACCCTGATTTCAAAAGCAGACAAAGATAGTACAAAAAAAATTATACACTTATATCTTTGTTAAACAGATGCAAAAATCCTCAACAAATTATTAGCAGACTGAATTCATCACTACATTAAAAAGATTACAGAGAATGATCAGGTGGAAATTATTCCTTGCATGAAAGTTTGGTTCAACATTCGTAAACCAATACTGTGATAAACCACATAAATAAATAAAAATTAAAAATTATATGATCACTTCAATAAATGCAGAAAAGTGTTTGAAAAAATTCAACATCAATTTATAACAAAAACTCACAGCAAAATGGGAATAGAAAGAACACATGTCAATGTAATAAAGGCCATCTATAAAAAATCCCACATCTAACACTATACTCATCAGGAAAAACCTGAAAGCATCCTCTTTAAGATCAGAAACAGATAGAAATGTTCACTTTCACCACATTTATTCAACATAGTATTGGAAGTTTTAGCCATAGCTATTAGAAAAGAAAAAGATGTAGAAGGCATTTATATTGAACAGGAAGAAGTAAAATTATTATTTTTAAATGTCAAGATGCTATATATACAGAATCCTAATGATTTTACAAAAAACCTACTAAAGCTTATAAATAAATTTAGTAAAGTCACATAATACAAATTGACATTCAGAAATTGGTTGCATTTTTATACACCAATAAAAATGTCAGAAAGAGAAGTTAAGAAAGCAATCTCATTTAAAATGGCATAAAAAATTAAATGCTTAAGCATAAATTAAATCAAGGAAGTAAAAGGACTGTATTTGGAAAACTATAAGACACTAGAAAAAAATTGAAAAAGATTAAAATAAATGAAAGCATATACCATGTTCAAGAATAGGAAGAATTAATATCATTAAAATGTTCATATTATCCAAAGCAATGCATAGATTCAATGCAATCTCTATCAGAATACAAATGAAATTTTCACAGGACTAGACTAATAATCTTAAAATTTATGTTGAACCACAAAAGACCTGAGTAGCCACAACAATTATAAGGAAAAAAAAATTGGAGGTATTATGCTACCTGATATCAAACTATACTACAAACCTATAGTAATAAAAACAGCATGGTACTGGCATAAAAACAGACAAATAGATGGATGGAATAGAATAGAGAGCCCAAAAACAAATTCACACTTTTATAGTCACTTAATCTATGACAAAGGAGGCAAGAATACACAGTAGAGTAGAAACTGAACAATACATGCAAAAAATAAAATGGACTACCTTGTTACATCATATACAAGAATACACTTAAAAATAGATTAAAGACTAAAGTGTAAGAATGAATCTACAAAACTTCTCAAAGAAAATATAGTCAGTAAACTCTCAGGCATTGCTCTTAGTGATATTTTTTTTCTGATCTATCTCCTCTGGCAAAGGAAACTAAAGAAAAAAATAAACAAATGGGACTAAATCAACACAAAACAAATCATCAATGAAATGAAAAGACAGCCTAATAAATGAGAGAACATATTTGCATTGATAGATCTAATAAGGGGTTAATATATAAAATTTATATTTAAAAAAGGCAACTAATACAACACCAAAATAATTAAACAATCCATTCATGAAATGGACAGAGGACCTGAATGACATATTTCCAAAGAGGACATATATATGAAAATACATATATGAAAAGATGTTCAATGTCACTAATCATCAGAGAAATACAAATTAAAACCACAATGAGATGTCACCTTATACCTGTCAGGATGGCTATCATCAATAAATTAACAAACAACAAGTGTTGGTGAAGATGCGGAGAAAAAGGAATCTTTATACATTGTTGATAGTACAAATAGGTGCAGCCACAATGGAAAATGATTTGGAGGTTCCTCAAAAAATTGAAAATAGAACTACCTTATAACCCAGCAATTCTACTTTCTAGTATTCATCCAAAGAATTTTGAAACTCTAATTTTTAAAAATATATTCACCCTTAAAGTCATTGTATCACTATGTACAATAGCCAGAATATGGAAGCAAACCAAGTGCCTATCAATAGATGATTGGATAATGAAATTGTGATAAATATATATATTCATGATTTCAATATTTTATGTGGCATATATATACAGAAATATTTCTTGGCCATATAAAAGAATGAAATCTTACCATTTCCAACAACATGGATAAACCTAGAGGGTGCTATGCTAAGTGAAATAAATCAGATTAAAAAAATACCATTTGATTTCACTAATAGGTAGAATCTGAAAAAATAAAGAAAGAAACAAAACAAAAACAGATTCATAGATGTAGAGAAAAAAATGATGATTGCCAGTGAGGAAAGGGTTGAAGTCTGGGTGAATAAGGTGAAGCATTTAAGAAATACAAATTGGTAGTTACAAAATAATCATAGGAATGTAAAGCATAGGAAATATAGAAAACAATATGGTAATAACTATGTATAGTGCCAGCTGGGTAGTAGATTAGTCAGGGGAATTAATTCATATATTTAATAATGTATAACCATCATGCCGTATACCTGAAACTAATATAAAATTATATTGGATGTCAACTGTAACTAAAAAAATATAATTTAAAAAACAATTATAGAAAAAACGGCATTTAAAAAGAGAAAAACATGACTTTTGTATTTATAAAGCACCTTATTGAAGGTACTTAAGTGTCTTTCCAGTCATAAGTAGGAGACACAGAAATTTATTAACATTTCAGGAGAAAAATGTCATGTAGATGCCAACTTAATATTGCAACCACCAAGGAAATTAAAGAAACTTATTTAAGCAGCTGCCTCACTCACTTAAGGGGTGTGATCATTAGCCTCTTAATGTGCACTTGTAAATAATGCAAATGTTCTGCATTATTAAAAGAGCATAGTCATTTTATTGGATTTTGATAACATGTCAAAAAAATCTTAAACTTCATCTGCCCAAGGAGCTCCGGTTTACCAGTCTTTCTCAGTTTTTGCAGAACTCATTGGCACTCAATAGCTGACAAAGCCGAAAGTTGTTGCCTCATACTAAAACCCATTCATATCCTATTTTCCAAGGGCTAGTCCTTATTATCAGAGAGAGGTATTTTAAGATAGAATGTTAAGAGGTGACATTAAAGAAGGGGAAGCTATCAGATGTTAAAACAAGCTAGGCACACTGATTACAGTAGTTTTGGACAGTATCTTCCTGGACGTACATCACATACAGAATGTTTGTTTTGTGGAGAATCTGGACTGTTTTATGTCTTCTCTCAATAACCAATAAATATATCCCTTATTCTTACAGAACATGCATTTGCTTAATAATTATTAATCTCTGAGATAGTCTAAATAGTAGGCAATCTCCAATATAGAAAACAATCAATGGACACCTTTTATGTGATTTTTTCACCCTGCATAAATTATTATTCCCCATATACAATTTAAGAAAGTTACTGTGGTGAGACCAATATGTTTCTATTTCTATGTCTTTCAGCATATATTTCATATGGAAACAGTGTATGGAAGATACAATCTATGTGTTAATGAATTGAAATAAACTTTTATCAAAGAGAAATATCATTTCTTAATGCATTCAATACAACCTAATTAAGAGATGAGAAGAATAAACTGCTTTGTTGAGTAACACAGTAAGACCTCACAAACTTACACACTGGGTGAGTTTTAGTGATTGGTTTAACGATACTCACTCTCATCAAAAGGACAATTTGATGGCACCTGAAATAGAAGCACTGGTGGTGACTGTTGCCTGAAAATGGGACATGCAATAATCTGCACATGACTTAGGTTAGTATCACTTTTGTGATGTGTTCATGTTTAACCTCAGAGAGAAAAAAGTGCTTATTATTATCTCAGAGTAGCATAAAACGGACAAGACATATTGAAAGGAAACAGCTGGAGTGTGATCTAATTTCTATGTTCCAATTTCCTATGTATAAACTTGCATAAAATATTAAACCTCACTGAACAATTTGTTGTGTGTTCTTGGAATGCTTCAGCCCTTCCAGGACAGCAGTCTTGGTTTGAAAAAAAACCCAAGGATGTTTTTAAATAATAAATAGATTATTTAGAAAACAAATATTTTATAAATTTAATATTTATTTGACTTTAATATAGTAGCTATCAGAATCATAAATGTATTTGCCTGTTCAGGTCTCCTTTGTCAATGCCACTTGACTCTCCTGACCCCCTCCTTAACTGTGACAGCAGAAATGGTAGCATTCTACATCAACTCTGGGGAGAGACATAAGATAAAATTAAGAACTTAGGCATTTATAGATTAGCATAGGAAAAATAAGTGCAATTATAAGGAATAAATACTGCATCAGTAAGTTGCTCTCTAGTTTCTTGGTCACACATAGATAATGTGAACTAGTGGCCCTGCACATATGTCCCAATATGTTTATAAAAAGAGAATATCCTTTATAATTTTATATTATATTTCTTAATATTTTTGTGGAAATTATTTATTAGTAAATAGATATTTTTCCACCAGTATAATTTTCTATGAATGACTTGTTTTGTAAATTGAATACTTACTATGTGCTTAAGACACAGATTAACAAAGTGAAACAAAACAAAACACTCCTGAGTTCTGAAAATACTAAAATGTTATGGTAGCTGCTCTTAAAAAAAAGACAGAGAGAGAAAATAACAAGTGGCAATGAAGATGTGGATAAAGAAACTCTTGTATACTATTGGTGGGAATGTAAAATGGTATAGCTGCTATGGAAAACAGTATGGACATTACTCAAAAAATTAAAGATAAGACTACAGTATAATACAACAATTTTACTTCTGGGTATATATCCAAAAGAATTGAGGCAGAATCTCAAAGATACATTTGTACAACTGTGTTCATAACAGCATTATTCACAGTAGCTAATAGATAGAACCAACCCACTTGTCCACTGGATGGATGAATGGATGAACAAAATGTATGCAATACTCATACAGTGGTAATTTATTCAGTCTTTAAAAAAAAACTTCTGATATGTGCAACAACAGAATAAAACTTGAGGACATAATGCTACGTAAAATAAGTTAACCCCAAAAATGTAGTTTGAGCCTGTGGAGCTAGACCCTGGCCCAGCCGAGGATGTCAAATCTGATTGTCCTCCCAGCTTTATGATTCTCCTCCAAAGCCCTTAATGAAATGATTTGATCTAACAACAACAACAACAACAAAACAACAAAAAGACAATTACTGTATGATTTCATTTACACAAGGTACCTAGAGTAGTCACATTTTTAGAGACATAGAGTAGAACAGTGGTTGTCAGTAGTTGCAAAAGGGAGAATTCAGGGGTTGTTAAGGAGGGTCCAGTTTACTTTAGTAAGATATAAAAGTTCTGGAGATTTGTTGCACAACAGTGTCAATATACTTAACACTATTTAACTGTACACTTAGAAATTGTTAAGATAGCAAATGTTTGTTGTGCCCTTTTATCATAATCATTTTTTAAAGTCTGTATTGATAACCAAGTCACATACATGTGACACATTTAGAGAAATATGTAAATATATGTTTAATACACTGAATACACATTGAGCTGTATATGGAGCTGATACTTAGGTAGTGTGCATTGGGATTAGAGTACCAGCTATCCTGGTTGATCAACCCTTCATTCCAGGACATTCAATCTGTTCGGTGGTTAGTCACTTCTTATCAGTACACAAACACACACACACACAAACACACACAAATATTAAACATTCACATCACAATATCTCACCCCTACAGAGCTGGAGAGAAAACAGAGAGGCCTGATCCTTTTAAGAAAAGCAATAAAAATTGAGTACATACATTATCTAGAAAATTTGCCTGTGCAGGGTGAATGCATAAGAAATATAGCCACATGGTCTCCATTAGTACAAAGACACTAGGTGGTCAGAGCTGGTTAGTTTAAATCCCACTGACCACCAAGAGGGAGACAAGCAAGGCTATGGAGTAAGGAGGATAACTTGGGACATATTCAGAAGACATAAGGAGATGCTGGAGAAGTTACAAATAGGAGGGAATTGGATGAGAGGGAAGTGTGTGGGAACATGAAAATAGAAAGGGAAAAGAAACAGAAGAGACAGACTGAAAGAGTCAAAGAGGGCATCTGTTTTCCCATCATGATGTTAGAGAAACACTAAGACCTTGAGGTAACCTGAAATTATATTTGGCTACTAAAATTTTGTTCTTGCATATTTCACATTTTTTCCTGAAGTGTTTAAAATATGAATTGTAAGAAAAAGCTTTGTATCAGCTTTGCATCCTGATATAAGTGACCTGATAAAAGGGGACCTGGTTTTGTAATTCAAGAGACAAGCTTTGAACCCTAACTGTATTTCTAACTGCACAATGACTTCTTATACCACCAAAGCAGGAGCCAAAATTATTGTCTTATTCTTTGAGTTTCCATATAATTAGATAATAAACTTCTAAGGAAGTTCACTTTTGCTTCTACCTGCTCAAAATCTTTATGAGGGAAGTATGTTAGATTGTGACAAATGTTATTTCTGCAACTATTGGAATGATCATATATTTACATTTGTTAATAGTATAATACCTTGCTTGATTTTGAAATGGTAAATCAATCTTATGTTTTTGGAATTAAATGCACATAATCATTATTCTTATACTTTTAATATATTGTTAGATTTTATTTTCTAAAATTTTATTTCAGATTTTTGCATCTATTCTTAGGAGAAACATTGCTCTATTTTCATTTATTTGGTTTGATATCAGGGTATCTCTGATCTCTGAGAATTAAATAGAAAATGTATCCTCCTCACTTTTTGAGAAGTGTTTGTACAGAATTACATTATTTCTTACTTCAGTGTTTGATATGTTTCACCACTTATTTTTAATAAGGTTTCATTATATATTTAGTGTATTTAATAGACTAAGAAATATTCAGCTTATCTCTTCTTGAGTTTGCTAGTTTGCCTTTGAAGGGATATGTCCATTTTATATCTATATTTAATGGCATGAAGTTAATAATATTAATTCATTATAATTTAATATCTTTACAATCTGTATTTGTATCACCTCTTTCATTCCTGATATTGATCATTTGTGTCATCTATTGTTTTTCTGATCAGTCTGCCTAGAGATTTATCAATTTTATTAATTTTCTCAAAAGTCTGGCTTTTTGTTTCATTTTCTCTATAATTTTTCATGATTTTTAAAAAATAATTTAATTTTATTATTACTTCTCTTCTGTTTTCTTTCGGTCACTTAGATTTTTGTTCTAGTTTTTTAAGGTAGAAACTGAGGGCATTAATTTGAGACCTGTTTCTTTTCTAATGTCATTTAGCAATGTAAAATTCTCCTATGAATTGCTTTCAGCAGTGACCCACAATATTTTTATCCTTTTTTTATTATTAGTTTTGTTGTATAAAACAACATAATAATTAGACATTTACACACCTCATAAAGTGATAAACCTAATAAGTCTACTACCCATCTGAGACTGTATACACCATTGACTGTATTCTCTGTGCTGTGCATATATCCTGTGACTATATACTTTTTATTATAGTTGACATCCAATATTATTTTTATTAGTATCAGCTGTACAGTATAGTTGTTTGGCATTATGAAATGATTCCCCCAATAAGTCTAATACACATTTGACACCGTATATTTTTACATTATTGACTATATTTACTATGCTGTATTTTATATCTCTGAGAGTGTTTTGTGATTACCAATTTGTACCTCCTAATCTCTGCACTCTTCTCACTCATCCTCCCAACTTCAAGCCCATCTAGCAACCATCAGTTTGTTCTCTGTGTCTATGAGTCTATTTCTGTTTTGTTTGTTCATTTATTCTGTTCTTTGAATCTACATATAAGTGAGATCATATGATATTTGTCTTCCTCAGTCTGATTTATTTCACTTAGCATAATATTCATTAGGTCTATTCATGTTGTTTCAAATGGAAACATTTTATTATTTTTTTATGGAAGAGTAATACTTCATTGTATAACTATACTACAAATTTTTTATCCAATTGTCTACTGATGGACATTTTGATTATCCCATATCTTGGCTATTATGAATGGCACAGCAATAAACATTAAGGTGTATATATTTTTTTGAAATTAGAGTTTTGGACTTTTTTGGACAAATACCTAAGAGTGGAATTGCTGAGTTATAAGGTATTTCTATTTTTTAATTTTTTGAGAAACCTCCAAACTATTTTTTATACTGGTTGCACCAATCTACAATCACAACAAAAGTTCACAGTTTTCGTTTCTTCACATCCTTGTGAACACTTGTTGTTTGTTGATTTGTAGGTGATAGCCATTCTGAAGGAAGTGACATGGTATCTCATTGTGATTTTTATTTGCATTTTTCTTATAATTAGTGATAGTGAGTATCTTTTTATATATTTGTTGTACATCTGTATGTCCTTTTTGGGGAAATGTCTATTCAGGTCTTCTGCTCATTGTTTAATTGAGGTTTTTCTTGTTGTTGTTGTTCTTGAGTTGTATTTATATAAATGTTAAATATTAACGTGTTATCACATGTATCATTAGCAAGTATGTTCTCATTCAGTAAGATGTCTTTTCATTATGTTGAAGGTTTTCTTTCCTGTGAAAAAATTTTTAAGTTTGATGCAGTCCCATTTGTTTATTTATTTATTTTTGGTCAGTTTCCCTTGCCTGAAAAGATATATAAGTAAAAATATTGAAGAGTGTTTGCTGGAACCACTTCAGATGGTTGCAGCCCTTCTGCGATCCTCAGGGTCATTGAGCTTCTTCCTAAGAAAAGGTGTGCTTTGGTATCCACAAAACAGTTCTGAAAGAGAAGTTGTTTATAGTCCTAAGATGGTGGTGTGAGAGGAGATTCCTGAAACCTCTCCTGGAAAACACAACTGGAATCCAACAGGGGAAATTTAAAGTGGCACAGGCTCAGCTAAGAGATCCACACATTGCAAGAAAACACCAGAAGGTCAGAAAATGGGAGGTGAATGGGGGAGAAGGGAAGGGAGCAGAGTGGAGATAGGGCTGGCAGAGGAAGGAATCAGGTGGGGTCCTGAGGACATGGGCTGAAGTGTAACAGAAAACCTAGGCAGGCTTAAGACAGAGAGCAGACAAGAGTGAAGGTCAGAGCTGCAGAAGTCCCATGAGAATGTAGACAAGTTAAAACCCAAACTGAGCAGTGGCACACTGAGGCCCCAATCAAAGCACCATGCCCTGGGTGGGTTAAAAGCTGAACAAAGGCTGCTAAGTTGTCTTGAGTGAGAATAGGGCCCCAGTTGCAAATCCAATCCAACAGGCACAGCAGTGCTAGTTCAATTCCAAATCAGTTCTGGGTGGGCTTGAAACTGAGAGCCAGCTGCCATGGAAAAGCTGACCAGAACATATCACCACCCTGGGTGAAACTTGGGCTCAGGAGGAAAGAGAAAGACAGAGCTAGTGACACGTACCCTACAGGGCCTCCTCAGTGCCCTCATAGTAGGCTTTTGTTTCAGCCCAAACTAGCCCAAAACTACCTGGTGCTCTCTGCACACCCCAAGCTGAGCCTGCCCAGTGCTCTTTTGTTTTGGTGTGGGCTCACCCACCTGGGCCACCCTGTGCTCTCAGTACATGCCAGTCTGGTGCTCTATGGATGGAGGATAGTGGAGCCTGCACCCAGGGAAATAAACCCAATTAACTACTATCATCCCACCTCAGGTAGAAATTACAGACACATAACCTGGTTGCTTCCCTTAACTCACTCCCAAAGCTTGCCCCCCCAACTCAATCAAATGCCTGCTTTACAGTGAGCTGAAAAAGGCAAACTTCCATTACCCTGTGAGCAAACAAAGCTGCCCCCCACCCCAACAAACCCTGCACACTTGGAAAACAACAGGAGGGCTAATAGAAAGTGCAGAAGAACACAGGTACAGTAGCTTTTCTCTGCAATGATCTCAGAGACATAGTACACAATTGCCCACCACATTTTTCCAAAGAGGAGGCATATTGAAAGCATTGAGACCAAGCTCTCAGAGTGAGATTAGTGAATAACCAAGAGAAAATATTGTAAGATGCTGCAGTGACACAAACTAGGAAGTGAAAGAAAGACCTCTTCCTACCTGCCAGGGAAAAAAGCCCTCATGCCAAGGAAAAGAACCACATAAAATATAATGAGCATCTTAGGGTTCAAAGCCACTCAGAAAGAAAATGAAAAACCTTCAGAAAAGGAACTTCTAGATTTGGAAATATATGATCTTAATGATACAGAATTCAAGGCTGTGTCCTTAAGACACTAAGAGAGAGCTTAAAGATTGTTGGCAAAGCACTCAGACACAGCTAAATGATCTCAGAAAGAAAATCTGTGAGCAAAAGGAATACTTTAACACAGAAATTGAAACTATAAAGAAATCAGATAGAAATTCTGGAGAAAAACAACACAATAAAAGAATTAAAAAATAAACTCACTAGCATAGAAAATAGCACTGACTAAATGAAGGAAAGAATTACTCATATTAAAGACAGGAATATTGAAATGTCACAGAAGGAAGAAGAGAGATATTTAAGAATCAAAAGAAATGAAAGAGCCATTTAAGAGATTTTTAGAAGCATTAGAAAGAACATTAGAATAATAGAAATACCAATGGGGGAAGAGTAGAAATCCACAGAAAGTTTTTTCATACAGTAGACAAGAACTTTTCAAACCCTTTGAAAACACTGGAACCCTAAATTCAAAAAAATAACAGGACTCCTAGCTACCTGGACTTTGCAGATCTTCTCCAAGGCACATTATACTGAAAATATAATCAAAGACACAGAAAGAGTTATTAAGGCAGGCAGGGAAAAGAATATTATAACCTTTAAATGAAAGCCCATCAAGCTATTACTAGACTTCTCAGCAGAAACTCTACAAGCCAGGAGAGAACGGAATCAAATATTCAAACTAATAAAAGAGAAAAATTACCAGCCAATAATAATTAATCCAGCAAAATTATCTTTTAGATATGAAAGAGAAATAAAAAACTTTTTGGACTTAAAGAAGCTCAGGGAATTCTCTAGCATAAGACTGACATTTCAAGAAATACTGAAGGAGTTTATTCTATCTAAAACAAAAAACCAAAATAAATGGAGAAAAGTTGGGACAACAAAAAATAAAAATAAAAAAGGGAGAATGTAATGGCCATAGGAAATCATCATAAATCAATCATCACCCTAAATATAAATGGACTGAATTCACCAATAAAAAGGCACAGATTAGCAGGCTGAATTAAATAACAAACCCATCAACATGCTGTCTCCAAGAGACCCACCTTATAAAAGCAAAAATAAATGAATGGGACTATATCAAACTAAAAAGCTTCTGCACAGCAAAAGAAACCATCAACAAAGCAAAGAGACAGCCAACTGAATGGGAGAAAATATTTGCCAATAACGCATCAGATAAGGGTCTAATATCTAAAATATATAAAGAACTAATAAGACTTAACAACAAAAAAACAAACAACCCAATTGAAAAGTGGGCAGAAGA
>PVJL010015891.1:0-22733 GCA_004026885.1 Lyroderma lyra
CCTGCACAGGCCTGGTGGGTATTTAAACCACCGACGTCAGCAGCCTGGGGCAGAAGAGCCAGAGCAGAGGAGGAAGGAATCGCTTTTGCTGGGGTGGTGGCCTGGGTGGGGACCTTCATCGCAATGCCGTGGGTCAGGACCTGTGGGGACCTAGTTTTCCAGAAAATGCAGCCTGACAGGCAGCAGCGGAGTACTGACAAGGCACACAGTATTGACGCTAACTGAATTGCCTACACTTCTGTACTTGTAGCTGGTTGTTTGAATAAATATAAATCTCATAATAATTTATAGTCCACGTCATTATTGTAAATAAAATTGTACTCGAATTTTGTGGTTATTTGGGTCAGATAGAAATGCTTTCTAGTGATGTGTGGTAGCAAGAGTTGTAATTTTAGTGTCATCAGTTGTTTTGTTTTTTAAATGATATGACATGCATCAGCTTGTATAACATAAAGATTATCTGTTCACAATGATCTGAAATGAATCTCCTTCAATTATTCTGGGCCCAATATTTTCTGGTAATTTTTATGGAAACTCCAATATCTTCTTAGTTTGTAAATATGGTTACATATTTCTTGGAAATGATATTATTGTATTTTTATAGAAGTGATCTATACTGTATTTCCTAATTGATATTCACCACACTGTACTTCATTTTGTTGTGGATTTTCTCTGTTTGTTTCCTACCCCACGTTACACTGCATGTGCAATGAAATTGTTCTAAATTCTTTCATTTCAAAGGAACTGTATGTTTACACATGCCACTTTTATTACGGTTGTTCGCAGGTAACTATCTGCAACTGTAAACAGGTTCATATTATTGGAAAAAGTAATTTGATGTTTAAGAAGTGATCCCAAAGAAATGAACCGATGTAAAGTGAGCCTTAGAAGTAGAGATGTTCATATGCCCTTTATGTGGTAAAAAGTCAGAAACCATATAAAACATCACTGACAGAGAATGTGTGACATGATGTTTTATCAGTTAAATTCCATAACTCTAGAAAAACAAGTCATTCTAGGAAGAGCAACGAAATAAAACTAACTTTAGGAGGTGTGAGAGATGAGCGATGCCATTTGATCATTGAAAAGTGTTTGTTTTCTAAGGGGATAACTCTTCTGAGTCACTACTGGACACCGCTCAAAGTCAGAGCACTAAAAGATTTTCGTTGAAAACCCTTTTCATCTTTGCAGTGCAGGCAGCTCTTTTTAGGTATACATATGTTTAATTTCAATAATTAATATTCAATATTCAGTGCTATATAATATTGTATTAGTTTCAGGTGTACAAAACAACATAGTGATTACACACTTATATATCTCACAAAGTGATCACCACAATAATTCTAATAACTCATCTGTCACTGTACATAGTTATTGCAATATTATTGACTACATTCCTATGAGTATTTTTTAACATTTTAGGTACCTTTTCAATGGAATATAGACACGGAGGGTGTCCTCCTTGATTTGCTAAACTTCACTGAGCAACTTTGGTTTCTGGTGCCTTATTTAAAGCAGGAATATGTGGGAATCAGGGAAAAGTGTTATAAGAATATTCATAGAAGTTCTCAATAAGGTTCCATTATTATCAACTGAGGAATATCTTGTGGGCACTCCTTAAGTTCCCTTTATAGGAGAATTGTGAGACCTAATTCAAATGCACGATCAAGCTAATCCTGTAACATATATTGAAAGCTGGAGAAACACAGGTTTTACAGTTTAAATAACTTGCCCGATGACACAGAGCTAGTAAAATGTACAATAATATTTGAACCCATGTTCTGTGCTAAGGGTATCAGCTTGAGAGTGCTCGTTGCTTGACTTCCGGTTAACAGAGCATCTCAGTACATTTATCTGACATCTATCAATCCCCATGGGTGCCAGTTTTTTACTGTACTTACAAAAGGGCTTCATTTCATATACTTAACATTTAATTCATCTGGGATATCAGTTTTTAAAACAACAAAAATTATCCCACTTCCAATGAAAGCAAAAACAAAAATTACTGAGTCACTTCAAAAACTAAGGGAGCAGACGAGAAAAGGAACCTGTTCTATGCTTCCATTAAGTGGAAAATTCCAGTAAGTACAGGATCAGAGAGAGGGTACGGTTACCAGGCACTGGGGAAAGAAGAAATGGGAAGTGAAGGGTTTCAGTGAGAAATTTTGTTTTGGGAGACGAAATACATCACAGCTTGATAGAGACAATGGATGAACTAAATGCTCATGAAAGTGCACTTTATCGTGATAATGATTACATTTTAGTATCATGAATTTAACACCTTCATGTAAGATTATATAAATGTGAAAGAAAGAAATTAAACAAACAAACAAAAAAACAAAAACAATAAAACACAAAAGCAGGGACGTTCAGATGGGGGACAGGATTGATGGTGTTGCATAGGCAACAGTACAGGAGGGCGTTCCAGATCCGGCCACCATTGTACAAATGCTGTGCGCAGTGACATTCCCAGGTCCCCTGAGGACATCAGAGCTGGTGCAGGTGATAGCTTATCCTCTAGAAGTGCTGAGTCCTGTGCTAGGCCCAGGTCCTTTTCAGGAAATGTTCCAGACACCTGCCCCCTGCCCCAGAGCTGCAGGTCAACCTGATGGTCATAGACCTGCAGTTCTGGGGCAGCTGCTCTGGGTGGATACTCCTCTGGGTTTGGATGTGCCCTTGACGTTGGGCAGTTCCTACCCCTGCAACAAGCTCCTCAGGAGACATGCCAACAGGGTCTGGGCTGGGCTGATTCTTGAGCTGGAGCTGCAGTGGGGACATGAGCAATGGTTACCCATGTCCAACCTTTCCAGGAGCATTCCAAACCCAGAACCCATGATGGAGGCCCTCAGAGAAAATGCCTTGTCTGGGTGCAGGCCCAGATAGCAGCCTGAGCCCCATTATTTCACCTGGTCAACTGCCAGCCACTGGGGCTCCTCCCTGTGTATGTGGTACTGAACCCTGTAGGCCCACGTGCAGCCTCCACAGGCCCTTCTCACCATGAGGCTCTGCCTTCCTTGGATCCAGGTCTTCAGGTTGAGTCAGCGGAAGTTCAGCTTGGAGATCCAGGTCACAGCCTGATGCCATGACCTGCTAGCAGACCTGGGGATTTACCCTGGGGAGTGGCCTGGCTTGGGTCTGGGCTGTTGGCCTTGTCTGTCCATCCCCAGATTAAAAGATACCTCCATCGCAACACTCACCGAGGTCCTGTGCTGGCCCTTGGTGGCATGGCATACCTGCTTCTTATGCAGAGGGACATGGGGAGTGTGTCCCCGTTGACTCGGTCATGACTAATGTCCTATCTGGAGATCTGCAATGATGGTGACCAGCAACCAGTGTGGAAGCATCGTAGTCCTTCTGCTCACCTGACTTGGAGCCTTCAGATCAGGCACAGGCTGTGTCAGCAAACTTCAACTCAGTGAAAGTTGGAATGAACCCTAGGCAGAGTTGCTCCATCCTCCGTGTTCCAGCCAGCCACCCTTGACCTTGGGTGTGAACTTCACCAGCCCTCTAGATTACAGAGTCCTCCTCAGTCAGCTCCTACTCAGGGCATGCTCTCCTTACATGAACACCCCGACACAACTCAACCCCCGCCCCCCCACACACACAGGGAGGGTTCATAAGGCTGTGAAGGCAAAATCAGAGGGCTGGCCTTGACCACCCTGGGCCTCCTTCTGTTACCTTTGGCTTCTTCGGGAAAATGGTCAGAGGTATCTGGAGTGAGACCTGAACAATACCTGAAGCCAGAGAAATGTTTCCAACTACAGGGTTTCCTGAGACTACTGCCGCAGGACCTGGGGACACAACAAGAAAACATTTTACTACATTGAATGTCTCCAACCAAGTGAGCTGGGCGGTGTCTTCTCCAGAATGTGGCTGCCTGGTTACCAGGGCTCCAAGTTTCTGTTGGGCTCTATGATCAGGAAGTGAGGTCACTGCCTCAGGTCCCCACCTGGGCTTCCTTCTAAGACAAGGCCTCTCTAAGGCCTCTCTGGGTTGGTCACTGCTCTCTTTTTACCCCACGCCTTGTTCATACACAGCTGCAACCGCACAACCCACCCAAACACCAAGAAGGCCTGGGTCTTAAGATGCTGCCGAGGCCCTAACTTTGAGGGTCCAGAGCTGAGTTCAGACCTGGCACCTTCTTCTCACCAGTGATGTGACCCTGCACTAACATGTACTTTTAGGGCCTCCCTATCTCCCATCTGCACAGTGTTGTTTGTTCTGGCATCTACTTCATAGGCTGTCATTACACCTAAATACACCTGTAGTGCCTGGAACCCCTGGTCTGGAGTCCCATGAGCTCAGGCACAGATGTAATAATGGGGTGAAGACAGGAATGCTGGGGAGATCACAGAACACTGCACCCAAAGGCTGGTGCTGCTCTGGCATCCAGTGACCCCCACTGACCCTCCTGCTTGTGTCTGTGGATGGTTGAAATGAACTGAAATCCCATCATCATCCCCTCTAGCACAGAACGTTCCAGGGTCTCCCTTTATGTTCAGTCTCAGGTCCAAGCACCTCATCTCAGCCTATGTGCTGGGGCAGCCTGACAGTGGCTGCCAACATGCCTGCCTCCATATCACACTTCTACCTCCTTCACCTGAGGCTGGATGAACTTCGTGACTGGGTCCTAGGGTATAGAATAGGGCAAAATGATGGGGAGTCATTTCCAACACCGAGATATGAAAAGTTTATGACTCTGCTGGCTCCCTCTGTCTCTCTGTCTGTGTCTCTCTGTGTCTCTGTCTTTGTGTCTTGGTTCCTGTCTCTCTTGTACATGTCTCTCACTGTTCCTCTTCCTGTGTCTGTATCTTAGATTTCATATTCTCTAAAGGCAGGGTCCCACATTATAATCTGCTTTATTAGACCCCATTGCAGAGGAGAAAAGGATTGCCACCCACAAACCAAAGTCTGGTTATGAAAATTCCTTTTCTACAAGCATACATACAAGGTTTGTGGCTATATATCTTTGAAAGCATATTTATTCATTTTTAAAATTTTGTTGTACAAGTGTATCTAAAACAGTGTAACTAACTTGTTTTAGTATACAGTTTCTATAGTTTTTAATTTTAGCAATTTTTGATATTAATGAACCATTTTTTAATTTTTCCTTGAAATGCTAGTTCAAGAGTAGTGCAAATTTTCTGTTGGTTTTTGTTTTATATTATTATTGATTTATAAATCTCTATGCATACACTCTGATATAACAGTACCTAATTCTCTATGACTTTCTTATATTTCTACTTACCCTCTGAGCAGATGTACTGTTATCCTTTTTCCTGACATATTTTCAAGGTTTTTCTTTTTATAGGAAATAACCTTAAATGGTAGGTGGAGTGTGACCTTCCTGAAGAGGGAAGTTTCATTGTTGTTGCTGTTGTTGATAATGCTTCTATGCCATGGAGCAGAGATCGGACATCTTAGATAACGACCCCCTTTAAAAGCTGAAGATTCCTCAGCTGTTGCAAAGGCCATTCAACATGGGCTCTTTTGTGTCACTCTATTGAGATTTGGGGGACAAGGGGAATAGATACAATCTTTAATCTCATGCTGTCTTCTGAGTCTTGAGTAACAAAGTATTTTGTGTTTGATAGATGTTTCATGTCTTTTGCTAGGATCTATGAAACTGTGACAGCCTAAATAATTAGTTTGCACATAAAACAAAGTATCAAATCTTTTACACAGAGGTACTTATCAAAAAAGAGATAATGACTGGAAAATAATAACTTTCTGTCACTTTTCAAGCTGAAAAAATTAAAAAAGACTAAAAGAAAACCAAAAACATTAAATTCACATGAGGGTAATATATCTTGAAACAAAATGTTCAATTGTAATTGTGTACATCTTCATGTCTAACCAGTATGTCATGAAAAATGACACACTATTCAAAATTATGGAACCATCTGATTGGGTTACACTACACAATTCTCAACATTTCAAAATAGTGGCTTGATTAGTAAATTATGCTCACCCCCCTGCAGAGATTT
Organism: Lyroderma lyra; assembly: GCA_004026885.1. Lineage (NCBI taxonomy): Eukaryota > Metazoa > Chordata > Mammalia > Chiroptera > Megadermatidae > Lyroderma > Lyroderma lyra. The sequence continues at coordinate 5,988 of PVJL010015891.1, forward strand.
ATCATTCAAATTTACAGTCAGAAACAAATCATATACATGCTTTGCATGTGGTGTTCTACTTCATCTCATATTTTCCTCCTCAAAACATATTGACTTTTTCAGTTTGTGTATTAACGAGCAGATACTGAGATCTAATAAACCGCACATTGCCAAGGCAAAGGTGGTTGGAGAAGAGTCTGCCAACAAAATAGATGTACATAAAAACAAAATAGGAGTTGGAAAATAAGTAGTCATGAAAAAGTACAGAACTGATAAATTTTAAAGAAAAATACAAAAAGGACTAACAAAAATGACCATCAAAATATGGTAATAACTATCATGTTATAAAAGGACATATTTTGCATATATAACAGGTGTGCTCAAAAAATACTGTGAATGCTTAAATAAAGAAAAATTTGTTACAGTAAAGGACACATTGTCATTAATCCCCTCAAAATACGCCCCCCTTGCTTAGAACATAGTTAACCCATCATTTCTGGCACTTCTGGAAGCAGTTCTGGAAGTCCTCTTTCCTCAGTGTCTTTAGTTGCGCTATCTCGGCTACCTCGATGTCCTGAATCGATTCAAAACGTTGACCTTCCATGGTCATTTTGATTTGGGGGAAGAGCCAGAAGCCACATGGTGCCAGATCTAGTGAATAAGGTGGATGAGGACACACCATCATGATTTTGACAGAAATTGATGTTAATGCAGTGTTGGTGATCCATGATTTACCACACACTTTAAACCACACCTTCTCTCAACCGTAGCTCACAACTGACTGACTGTGCCAAACAAGTTGTAATTGTCACACACTATTACTAAGGTTCCACGCACCGCTTCCTGTGTCGAAGATCCCTGCCTTTCCATTGGATGGCACTCAACAGCAGCACTCACTGTCCCCATATTTTTAAAATTACACCTCATATCTTAAAAAAAATGTGTTGACTCCACGCTCAGAATACATCTGATAACAAATTGTGGGATTTGTCCCTATTCTCCAAATCTCCAGACACTAACTGAATATCCCATAATTCAGTCATGATGCTAACTACCCAGAGTGAGCACAGATCCCAGTTTTGCAGACTGCACCCCCACTTTAGACACCAGTGACAAGTACCAGGTATAAATTGGGGGTTGTCACAATCCCTTCGTCAGTTTCAATATTTGTTGTTACAATGCACAGAACTCAAGAAATCATTTATTTAAGTTCACCAGTTTATTATAAAATATTTGATAAAGGATACAAATGAATAATGAGATGAATAGTTGCATAGGGTGAGGTCTGGAAGTTTCCCTGTGGAGTTGGGGAAACTTCACATGAGCACCAACCTGGAAGCTCTCGGTCACAGTTGTTCAAGGACTTTTATAGAGGCTTCATCACATAGACGGGGTGAATTCTTAACTCAATTTCTGACCACTCTCCCCTCCTTGGAGGATGAGTGTGGAGCTGAAATTTCCAAGCTTCTAGTCATGGCTTGGTCTTTCTGATGAGCAGCTGCCCCAAAAGTCACCTCATTAGAATGAAAGACATTACTATCACCCAGGAAATAGAAAGGGTTTTAGGAGCTCTGTATCAATAACTGGGTTCAATGACAAGTATTAGAATAAAAGATGCTCCTAGTACCCCTATCACTTAGGAATCACAAGGTTTCCAGCAGCTCTGTGTTAGAAATTAGGGACAGAGACAAAATATACAAGAACTGTCTGGAAAAAATCCAGCCATTGTCAATATAACAAGAATTGTTTTGCAGCTGGATACTTTCTGGACAGCCCATATAAAATTTTATATATATATATATATATATATATATATATATATATATATAGACACACACACACACACACACACACACACACACACACATACACACACACATACATATATGTATATGTATATGTATATGTATATGTGTGTGTGTGTGTGTGTGTGTGTGTACGTACGTATATGTATTCAAGGTAAGAAAATAAGTTTTTAATTTAGTAATTAATAAAGTTATAAATGATATAACTTTAATGAGTATTTTACCTATATTATATAATACCAACTTACCATAATCACTCATTTGAAAGGTACTATTTTTATTTTTACTTTTACAGAGATGGAAATTAAGACATAAAGGCTGTAAATTACTTCTTCATATCTGAAAGGTGCTCAAACCAGAATTCCAGTCCAAGCAGTTCAACTGTGGAGTTTATAGTTTTTAACATCATATCAACATTAATGTGGTGATTATAGCAGTATTTGATATAGAAGTTATTCTGGAATATTTTGGATGTAACCTATTGATTCTGTAGACAAGTGAGTTTTCTTGGTTCTGCTCCACATCATTTAGAGATACCCGAGTTTCCCCATTGAACAAAATGAATACATTTTAAAAGTAGAACATTTTCTAAAAGTTTTAATGATTTCCTGTGATATAAAACTTGAATCTAAAGAAATTCCTTTGATGTGTATTTTGTTTTTATTACCTTACAAAGAACAAACCCTTCTGAGAACATCAGAGAATGCTAATTTAATTTGCGTATACCACAAAGATATAAAAGTTTGTATATTAAAACCAATTTATATCTGAAAGACTCATTAAAAGTAGTTTGCTATTTTCTCCTTTTAATAATTGTATTAATAGCAATAATTATATATCTTACATTACTCTGATCAATGACAGTTTATTTTTTCTGATTTCAGAGACAGCAGGTGAAAATGTTCATATTAATAAAAAATATGTTTTAAATACATGAATGCTCATACACATAAAACTATAAAGGTTTACCTGATAGCCCATAAAGAGTAAAAATGTTAGAATGCAATCTATTTTCCACACCCTGGCTTAATATTCCAAATTTCAAATGACATTTTCAAACAACTATGCTGTGAAACCCACCTGGTGTGGCTTTGTCGCTTGGGAAAAGAAACTCTCAATGCAGAATGAGTTTACCTGCCGTGGCTGCATCCGTATGCAGCACTTTCCTTGCTATCCAACTGCCATTCGCCTCGTGGAGGAGAGACAAATCAAACACATTCAGGAAGCCAGAGCAGAAAGGTGCAAAGAACCAGGTCTTTGTTTACATTATTGGGTGTCAACGGATAAAGTTTCAGTTAAAAACTCAACTTGATAAATTTGGTTATGTCCTTTCTCTAAGTGTCTTATATGCAATTGTTAATATACACACTGTTTACTGCAAGTTGTTTTGGGCTATTTTTGTTATTTAAACTCAGAACATCTGACTATATGTACCAGCCTCTTGTGCTTGCTTTTCTAGAAATTTTCCTGATGACCTGACCACATTTGACGGTATTATTTCTGGGATAGAAGGTTTACATCAAACACATGAATTTTATAAACAATGGTCTAAGGCATCGGTTCCCATGTGGTGGCACGGGTACTGCCTAGGGTACATCCTGGGCCGTTCATTGGTACCTGAAAAGTAATCAGTAATGGTAAGAAAAACAAGTAAAGTAAAAAAATGCAAAATGTTAGTTATAGAACAATAAGTGTTAAGTTTGAATCACCGTTCATGGAGACACTTCAAAATGAGATCACATTAGTGAATGATGATTGGTGAGGGTGTGGCTATGAACCTGTCTCCCAAACTGCTATTCCACCAGTCACTACATGCAGTCTCAGAACAATCCATTTGCAACATTTCTAGAACTTTCCCAAACATGTAAATACATCTGTAGCCAGACTGATCAGTTTAGTTATTGACTGAGTCAGTGCATTGTCTTTAATTGTGATTGTTTTCAAGTATTTTTAAATTTAATGTTTAAATACTTGACCATCATTATCTGTATTTAACTGTTACAAATACTGTAATATTAAATGTGTGGTTTGTACTTTCAGTGTAGTACTTTTTCTTTCCTAATTAATTACCTTAATTGCACTATTTTACATTAAGAAAGGCACTGAACAAAAGTGTCAGTATTTAAAAACAACTGTTTTAACATAATGCAACACATAGATGATGCACTGTAGAACTGTAGACCTGGAACCTATGTAATTTTTGCTAACCAATGTCACCCCAGTAAATTTAACAATAAAAACAGGTTATTTGAAAAACAAGGGATACAATTTATAGAAATGGATTTAGAAGGGGTACAAAGTGGAAAAATGTTGGGAACCACTGATCTAAGGTTTAAAAACTGTACCTTAATGATGTTTGAATTTTTATTCTCAAGACAACACAATTTGCAGTACCAAAATATGCTGCTTGATTTTATGTACCTTCTTTACACAGATATTTATTAAATACCTACTGTATCTTGTCGTGTATAATATGCACTTGTTTGCCCAAGTTTGTGAGGGGTAAATGAGGTTGACCATTATACCTGAGAAGTACTAATTCTGTATCTATAATATATAAATGTTTTTAATTCCTCTATGCTTATGAGTTACAAGTGTAACTCTAGAAATAAATCATTTAAAATTAAAATGAAAGATTTGGGTTTTTTCCCCAAAGTTTTGGGCCAAAGACATGGGTGTGTATTGTATACAGAAGCACATTACACACAGCAAAATATGATACTTTGTGCAAGCAGCAAAACAAGCTGTATCGATGCTATTTACATTAGATATTGCAATAACAAGTAAAATGAATGTGTAGTTTAGGCTAATCATGACAAAGAAAAAAGACTTTTCTGGATAAAATCCTGGTTCTTGCCATTCAGAAGTCAGAGAGAGGTTTCTTGTAGTTGTATTTTTTGCCATGCATTTTTGCCCTAAACAATCTTTTAGTCCTTCATATATGAGGGCATTCTCTTGTGCTCTTCTGCAATCTGACATGCATAGGTGAGAGAGAAGAAAGTCCCAGAACCTATGTTTATTTTCTATTTTGGACACATTCTCTGACAACATTCTCAGATTTGAGCCATGTCTCTAGAGGATTACAGAGCCCATCCTGGGACTCTGAAATTGGCCTGACTCCTTCATCAGAAATATTTCTATCATGTTAGGCTCCCCATACAGTGTCAGCATCAGTGAGTCTTAAACTGTAAGGAAAAGCACATGTGTAGCTAAATGATGCAACTAATCTGTATCTTTTAGCTTGATGAGGCTGACCAGACGTACCATTTTAAATGGGACAGAAAACAATGGCACTGTTCTGATTCAGACAGTATGTATAGTCAGCCTTGTCTCGCTGGTCTAAATTCGAGGTGTCAGTAGGCATCTCTCTCTCTCTACACACACACACACACACACACACACACACACACACGTGTGTATATGTATATATAGAGATAGATAGATATACATATACATGCAGATGATTCCTAGAGTTTTAAATTACATTTAATCAAAGTCACATGGGCCCCTGGTTTCAAGCATATAAATTAAAAAGCATTATAATGTTTTTTTATCTAACATATATATAGTACATACATATTTTATGATTCCATTTTTTGAGTTGCTTATGAAATGTTTTTTGAGACTTTATTTTTCAATTACATTTGACATACAATATTATACTGGTTTCAAGTGTACAGCACAGTAATGAATCATTTCTATAACTTACTAAATCCTCATTCCGAGACATCTGGCCCCCCTCTGACACCATACGTAGTTATTACAAGGTTATTTGCTATATGCCCTATGCTGCACTTTACATCCCTGTGACTACTCTGTGACTATGGATTTGTACTTCTTGATTTCTTCCCCTTTTTACCCACCTCTTCAGCTCTCCTCCCATCACCCCAACAAATCCAGTGCCCATCTGACACACACACAGTTACTGTGACCGTATTGACTGTATTCCCACGTTATACTCTATATGCCTGTCATTATTGTCTTGTAACAACCAAACTAAACTTCTCCATTCCCTTCCCTTGTTTTACCCACTCTCACATCCTTCCTCCCACCTTAAAGAAGTCCAGCTGACATTCTTTGCAGTCCTGGCTTGCTGGCGATGAACTCCTTTACTTTTCCTTGTCTGAGGAGCTCCTTATCTGTCCTTCAATTTTGAATGCTAGCCTTGCTGGATACATTAATCTTGGTTGTAGATCCTTGCTTTTCATCATGTTGTATATATTCTGCCATTCCTTCTGGCCTGTAAAGTTTCTGATGAGAAATCAGCTGAGAGTTGAATGGTGTCCCCTTATATGTTACTACTTGCATTTCTCTTGTTGCTTTTAGAATCCCCCCCCCTTTTTTTTGATATTTTAATTATGTGTCTCACTGTGTTTCTGTTCAAATTTCTCTTGTTTGGGACTCTGTGTTTCCTGGGTTGCATGTCTATTTCCTTCCCCAGCTTAGGAAAATTTTCAGTTATCATTTCTTCAAATTATTTCTTGATTCATTGCTTTTCCTCTTCATATCCTGGTAGTCCTATGATGTAAATGATGTTACTCTTATTGTTGTCCTGAAAGAATGGCAAACCACTCTCATGTTTTAAAATTCTTCTTTCTTTTGTTCTGATCGGGTGTTTTCTGCTGTCTTTTCTTGTAAATCACTGATTTGAGCCTCTGCTTCATCTAGCCTGGTGATTCCTTCTATTCCTTTTTCATGTCAGTTATTGTAATCTTCATCTCTGTCTGGTCCTTTATAATGGTTTATATGCCTGCCTTTATGTTTACTATCTCTCTCTTAAAATTATCATTACGTTCCTTGAGAATTTTTATAATTTTTTTTGAGCTCTTGTCTCTGATGGGTTACTTGTCCCCATCACTTTTACTTTGATTTTCTGTTGTTTGAATTTATTTTGAGCTCCCTTTCTCTGGTGTCTCATTCCGGCAGCCTCTCTGTTTGTAGATACTCTGCTCCTTAACCAGACACATGCTGCTGCAGTTTCTTTGGTGTTTGCAGGTTGTACTAGGTAGGCAGAGGTCTGGCAGGGAGAGGTGTCCAGGATTCATGCCTTTGTTTTCTTCCTAGGGCTGCAGGGCCACACAGGTATCGTGGGCACAATTACGTCTTTCTGTTCTCGGTTTTTCCTGAGGATCCTGCCCTGAGCCTTGAGGTCAGGCCTGTACACTGGTCTCTCTGACTGTGCTAGTTGTGAGAAACGTGCATGAAGTACCAAGCTGTTTTGACTATTGATGCTTTGTAATATAAATTGAAGTCAGGGAATGTAATGCCACCAGCCTTATTCTTTTTATGTAGTATTTCTTTGGCAATTTGAGGTCTTTTATGGTTCCTTATAAATTTACTAATTCTTTTATCTATTTCACGAAAGTATGATTGTGGGATTTTGATGGGTATTGCATTAAATCTGTAGATTGCTTTGGGCAGAATGGCCATTTTAACAATGTTAAGTCTTCCTATCCATGAACAGGGGATATTTTTCTTCCTCTTAAAGTCTATTTCAATTTCTTTCAAAAGTGTCTTATAGTTTTCTGTGCATAAATCTGTCACGTTCTTTGTTAAGTTAATTCCCAGGTATTTCATTTTTTGTTGTTGTTGTTGTTGTTGTGATAGCAAAAGGAATTGACTCCCTCATTTCTTTTTCTGTGGATTCATTGTTTGTATATAAAAATGCTTTTGCTTTTTTTTACATTGATTTTGTATCCTGCAACACTACTATATTCATTTATTGTTTCTAATAGTTTCCAGGTGGAATCTTTGGAATTTTTTGTATAAAGGATCATGTCATCTGCGAATAGTGACAATTCGAGCACTTCTTTCCCAATCTGGATACCTTATATTCCTTTCTCTTGCCTGATTGCTGTGGCTAGAACTTCCAGTACTATATTAAATAGCAGTGATGACAGGGGCATCCCTGTCTTGTTCCTGATTTTAGGGGAATAGGCTTCAGCTTTTCCCCATTCAGTATGATGTTAGCCGAGGGCTTGTCATATATGCCTTTATTATGTTGAGATACTTTCCTTCTATACCTATTTTATTTAGTGTTTTGATCATAAATGGATGCTGTATCTTGTTGAAAGCTTTTTCTGCATCAATTGAAATGACCATATGGTCTTTATCTTTGATTTTGTTTATGTGGTGTGTCACATTGATTGATTTTCATAGGTTGAACCATCCTTGTGCTCTGGGGATGAATCCCACTTGATCTTGATGTATGATCTTTTTGATGCATTATTCTATTCTGTTTGTTAATATTTTGTTTACAATTTTGGCATCTGTATTCATCAGGGATATTGGTCTATAGTTTTCTTTCTTTGTGTTGTCTTTGCCAGGCTTTGGTATTAGAGTAATGTTGGCCTCATAGAACAAGTTAGGAAGTATTGCTTCCTCTTCAATTTTTTGGAGGAGTCTGAGGAGGATACGCATTAATTCTTCTTTGAATGCTTGGTAAAACTCATTGGTGAAACCATCTGGTCTAAGGCTTTTGCCTTTAGGGAGATTATGGATAGTCGTTTTAATCTCTTCACTATCAATTGGTCTATTCAGATTATCCAGTTCTTCTTGGTTCAATCTAGGTAGGCTATAAGTTTCTAGAAACTTGTCCATTTCTTCTAGGTTGTTAAATTTAGTGGCATAAAGTTCTTCATAATATTTTCTTATAATCCTTTGTATTTCTGTGGTATCAGTGGTAATTTCTCCCCTTTCATTTCTAATTTTGGATATTTGTGTCCTTTTCTTTCGTCCTTTGATTAGTCTAGCTAGGTGTTTGTCAATTTTGTTGACTTGCCCTAAGAACCAGCTCTTCGTAATATTTATTTTTTCTGTTGTCCTTCTGTTCTTTAATTGGTTCGGCTCTGCTTTAATTTTTATTATTTCTTTCTTTCTGCTGACTTTGGTTTAGTCTGCTCTTCTTTTTCTAGTTCTTTAAGATGGGGTGTTAAGATGTTTATTTGTTATTTTTCTTGTTTCTTAAGATAGGCCTGTAGTGATATAATTTTCCCTCTTACTACCACTTTTGCTGTGTCCCAATAATTCTGATATGTTGTATTTTCATTGTCATTACTTTCACTATATTTTTTAATCTCATCTTTTATTTGTTCTTTTATCCAGTCCTTTTTAAATAAGCTGTTGTTTAATCTCCATGTATATGTGTTTTTTTCTGCTTTCCTTTTTCAGTTGATCTCCAATTTCAAAGCTTTGTGGTCTGAGAATACACTTGGTATGATTTCGATCATCTTGAATTTGCTGAGGCTACTTTTGTGTCCCAGCATTCTCAAGAATGTTCCATGCGCACTAGAAAAGAAGGTGTAGTCTCTTTTTGCTGGATGAAGTGTCCTGTAAATGTCAATTATGTCCAATTGCTGTAATGTGTCATTTAGAGCTGTGATTTCCTTATTTATTTTCTGTTTGGATGATCTGTCCATGGCTGTTAATGGGGTGTTTAAGTGTCCCACTATCATTGGGTATTCATTAGTTTCTCCTTTCAAGTCTGTTAGTAGTTTCCTTGTATATTTTGGTGCATCCTTGTTGGGAGCATATATATTAACTAGTGTCAAGTCTTCTTGTTGTTGTATTGTGCCTTTTATCATCATGTAATGTCCATCCTTGTCTTTTACTATCTTTTTTAACCTGAAGTTTATTTCATTAGATATCAGCATGGCAACTACTGCTTTTCTCTGGTTAGCATTTGCTTGATGTGTTGTATCCCATCCTTTCATTCTGAGTCTGTGTTTGTCCTTATGGCTGAGGTGTGTTTCTTGGAGACAGCATATGGATGGGTTCTGTTTTTCAATCCAGTCTGCTACTCTGTGTCTTTTTATTGGTGAATTCAGTCCATTAACATTTAGAGTGATGATCGATATGTGAGGATTTCCTGTGGCCATTACTTATTTCTTTATTTGTTTTTGTTTATTTTTGTTTCTTTCTTGTTGCCCTAACTTTATTCCATTTTTCCTGATGTTTTGTTTCAAGTCAAAGAGCCTCCTTCAGTATTTCTTGGAGTGCTGGCCTTGTGCTGGCAAATTCCCTCAGCTTCTGTGTGTCTGGGAAGGTCTTTATTCCACCTTCATATTTGAAAGATAATTTTGCTAGATAATTTCTCCTTGGCTGTAAGTTCCTCTCTTTTAACTTTTTGAATATTGGATTCCACTCCCTCCTGGCTTGCAGAGTTTCTGCTGAGAAATCTGATCCCAGTCTGATGGGTTTTCCTCTAAAGGTTATACTTCTTTTTTCCCTGACTGCCTTGAGAATTGTGTCTTTGTCTTTAGTTTTGGACATCTTTAGTACCATGTGTCTTGGAGAAGATCTGTTAGGGTCCAGGTATCTAGGGGACCAGTTTTCTTCATGAACTTGGGGTTCCAGATCTTTCCATAGGTTTAGAAAGTTCTCATTTACTATTTGTTTGAGTATGTTCTCTGTAGAGTGCTCTACCCCTTCTTCTATTCCTATTATCCTGATGTTGTTTTGTCTCATGGAGTCAGATAGTTCTTGTAGAGTTCTTTCAATCCTTTTGGTTCTGTATTCCCTCTCTTCCTCTTTCTTAGCTGTTTCCATGTTCTGATATCACTAATTCTTTCCTCCATCTGGTTGGCCCTGTTTCCTATGGCAGTTATTTCGTTTCTCACTTCTTTTATTGTATCATTTATCTCTCACATTTCCATCTCAATCTTCCTTATGTTTTGAATTTCTTTGTTAAATTGCTCCTTTTGTTCATGAAGTTCCTTTTTTATGTCATTCATGTCCTTTTTTATGTTGTTTATGTCAGCCTTGGTGCTCTGCCAGTATGTTTTCATTTCTCTCACAGCCTTTAGAATGGCTACTTTAAATTCTCTGTCGATTAATCCTGAAACTTCTAGGTCTAAGAAGCTGTCTTGATGAATTTCCTGTTCTTTCTCAGGAGTTTTAGTTTTTAAGGAATTCATCCTGTCTGCTGGGTTCTTCCTGTTTGACATGAGGGCATTATGTTCAGTAGTGCCCAGGAGCCCAGATTGGTAGTTTTGTGGTGTCTTGGTATAGGGCCGACACTAGGTGGTACCGGGGGTGGGGGCACGTTTTGGGAGAGAGAAGGGTTGCTCGGACTTTTTTCTCTTGTCGTCTCTAGGCTTCTCCCCTCCCACGCACTGCAGTCAGCCGCGATTTGGTCATGTTGCGATCCGTCTCTGCTCCCTCCTCTCTCTCCCGCTCACCTCTTTCTCTCCAAACCTTAGGTGTTTACTTGCAATGCGTGGATGTCTCGGGTGCCTTTTTTGTCACCTAGGGTCCTCTTTCTTGGCTCCTGGGTGGCTGTTCAATTGTGTTTTCTGGGAGAGGTTTTAGGGACCTCCTCTCTAGTTGCCATTTTGTCTTCCTTCCTCCACTTGCTTATTTAAAGCAGGACTATATGGAGATCAATGAAAACTCTTATAAGAATATTCATAGACATTATCAATAGAACTACTTTTAGCAACTAAGCTATACCTTGTGGGCACTCCTTAAGTTCCCTTTGTAGAAGATTTGTGCAACTTAATTCAAATGCAATATCAAGCTAATCGTGTAAAATATACTGAAAGCTGTAAAAACTGAGATTTTAGAGTTTCACTAACTTGCCCAATGCCACAGAGCTAGTAAAAAGTACAATAATATTTGAACCCATATTCTGTGCTAAGACGGTAACAGCTTAAGAATGCTTGTTTCTGAACTTCCATTTAACGGGGCATCTCATACATTTACCCAGCACCTATCAATCCCCATGGGTGCCAGTTATTTACTGTATTTACAAAAGAGCTTCACTTTATACATTTAACATTTAATTCATCTGAGATTTTAGTTTTTAAAACGAGAAGAACAAAGAAAACCACATTTCCAATGAAAACAAAAACAAAAGTTTATGAGTCACTTCAAAAATTACATGGGCAGACAAGAAAGGGGACCTATTCTATGCTTCCATTAAGAGGAAAGATCCAGAATAGATATGAAAACAGAAACAGAAAATGATTGTGATTGCCAGAGGCCAGGGAGAGAAAGTGGGGAGTGAAGGGTTTGGGTGAGAAATTTGGTTTCGGAAGAAGAAATATTTCACAGCTAGAGATTGAAAATGGGTGCCTTGTGCTTTGAATAACCTAAATGCTTGTGGAAGTACACTTTATCATAATAATTATTAAATTTTACTGTCATGAATTTAACACCTTAATGTAAAAGATTATATGTAAGTGAAAAAAACAAAGAAAAAAAAACACTAAAAACAATAAAAGACTTAAGAAGAAATGTTCATTCAGATGGAAGACAGCATTGAAGGTGCTGCACAGAAACAGTGCCAGAGGGCATTCCAGATCTGGCGAACGCTCTAGGGTTGCTGGGCGCAGTGACATCCCCAGGTCTCCTGAGGACACCAGAGATGGTGCAGGTGACAGCTTATCCTCCATGAGTACTTAACTCCCTTGCAAGGCTCACATCCCTTCCCGGCCAACTTCAAACACCAGCCCCACCTCCCCCACCCAGAGCTGCAGGTCTATCTGATAGTGATAGACCTGCAGCTTTTTGACCATCAGCTAGACCTACAGCTCTGGGGCAGCTGCTCTGGGTGGACACTCCTCAGGGTCTGGATGTGCTTTTGATGTTGGCTGACTTGTGCCCTTGCGACAGGCTCCTCAGGAGACATAGGAGCTGGGTCTGGGCCATAGTATGATTTCTGAGCAGGAGCTTCAGTGGCGACAGGAGCCCAGTTGAGCCACGTTCTGCCTTTCCAGGTGTATTTCAAACACAGGATCCATGACTGAACCCCCCAGATAAGCCACCTCCCCCGGTTGCAGGCCTAGATAGTGGTATGAGTCCTGTCTTTGCACCTGGTCCACGGCCAGCCTCAGGGTCTTCTCCCTGTGTGTGGCACTGAGCTGTCCCTGTGGGTTCACGTGCAGCTTCCACAGGCCTGTCTCACTGTGAGGTGCTGCCTCCCTGGGATCCAGGACCAGGGGTTGAGTCAGCAGGAGTTGACCTTGGTGTTCCAGGCCAAGACCTAATGTCAAGCAGACCCAGGAAGTCTACCCTGGGTGGTGGCCTAGGTGGTATCAGGCCCCTGGATCCTGGTTTTGGAGTCACCTCCATTTCCATCCTCACTGTGTTCCTGCGTTGGCCCCTGGTGGCATGGTGTACCTGCCTCTCACCCAGAGAAACATGGAGTTGGTGTTTTTGTTGACTAGGTCATCAACAATGTCTTGCCTGGGGCCCTGTAGTGACAGTGACCAGCAGCCAGTGGGGAGGCATCAGAGTGATAGAGTAGACAGGAAGGCAGATATGAGTGGGAGAGGAGAGGTGGTCCCAGTCCATTATCAGCTGCCTCTAAATTAAAAAGAATGGAAAGAAAGAAACTTGCCTGTTAAGAGGCCCATGAACAGGTATCCCTAAATTAAGGAGAAGAATGCAAAGGAAGAAACTGGCTTACTGGGGGCCTCAACTAGATACCCTACAATAAAATGTTTGAAAAAAGTACTCAGGAAAAAATGCAAAATAAGGAATCATCAGAGAAATGCAGGACAAAGGGGAAACAGCCCCACTTATCCAAACATAAGTCCTGCTTCCCAAAACTGAATTATTATGTAGATTTGCTTCTTTTAAATGAATCACAGAAAAAAAGGAAAGAGGGAGAAACTCCCACCTATACTTATAAAATCCCCAAACAATGTAAGGGGGGTGCTCCTTCCTGCTCTAGGTTCAGCCCACTCCCCCTTCTCAAAGTGCATTTTCTTAACTTTTAACTTTTCTATAATAAACTTTTAACTTTTCTATATTTGTACAAACCTTCTCTTGATTGAATTCTTTCCTTTGAGAGACAAAGGATGAGAACAACATCACCATTTCACAGTAACAAGAGTCCTTCTGTCCACCTGACTGAGCTTTCAGATTAGTAAGAGGCTGTGTCAGGACAGACCTCCACTTGGTGACATGACATTCCCCTGGAGGGCTTGGAATAAATCCTAGGCAGAACTTCTCTGCAACCACATCCCAGCCAGCCATACTTGGGACCATGACCAGCCCCCTAGGCTACTGAACCTTTCTAAGGCATCTCCAGCTAAGCACATGCTCTCAATGAACAACCTCACACACACACACACACACACACACACACACACACACACACACAGGTGAAGTAAGGCTATTAGGGTGGGCCTCCCTGTGTTACATTTGGCTTTCTTTGTAAAATGGCCAGAGGCATCGTGAGTGACACCTGAACAATACCTGAAATCAGATATATGGTTCCAACTATGGGCTTTCCTGAGGCCACTGCCATGAAACATGGGGACACAACAAGAAAACATTTTACTACACTGAAAGTCTCCAACCAAAGAAGGTGGGTGGGGTCTTCTCCACAATGTGGCTGCCTGGTTACCAGGGCTCCAAGTTCTGTTGAGCTCTATGATCAGGAAGTGAGGTCACTGCCTGGGGTCCCCTACCTGGGCTTGCTCCTAAGACAATGCCTTTTCAAGGACTTTCTGGGTTGATGACTGCTCACACTTTACCCCATGCCAAGTTCATACACAGCTGCACCCGCACAGCCCACCCCACACACCAGGGAGGCCTGGGTACTGCCGAGGCTCTATCTTTGAGGGTCCAGAGCTGAGTTCAGACCTGGCACCTCCTTCTCACCAGTGATGTGACCCTGCACTAACATGTACTTTTAGAATCTCTCTAGTCTCCCATCTGCACAGTGTTGTTTGTTCTGACACCTACTTCACAGGCTGTCATTAGACCTAGATATACCTGTAGTGTCTGGAACCCCTGAGTTGGGGTCAAAGGGGCTCAGGCACAGAGGTAACAATGAGGCAATAATGAAAATGCTGAGCAGAGCACTGAACACAGAGACCACAATTTGGGTCTTCTCTGGTACCCAGTGACTTCCACTTACCCTCCTGCTTGTGTCCCAGGATCATGAAATTAAGCAAATCCCCACATCATCTTCTTGGGCACAGAATGTTCCAGGGTCTCCCTTTATGTTTAGTCTCAGGTCAAGCACCTCATTTCTGCCTATGTGATGGGCAGTCTCACAGTGTGCCTACCTCCACATCAAACATTCCTATGCTGCCCCCTTCACTTGAAGCTGGATGAACTTTGTGACTGGGTTGTAAAGTGTATGCTAGAATAAGGCGAAATAAAGTGTGTCATTTGTAACCCAGAGGTATGGAAAGTTTATCACTCTGCCTCTTTGTTTCTCGCTTTGTCTTTCTGTTTCTCTATCATTGTCTCTGTCTCTTGGATCCTGTAACTCTCTGTATGTATGTCTGTTTCTGTTTGTCTCACTGTTTCTCTTTCTGTGTGTGTCTCTCTGTCTCTATGATCCCATATTTTCTAAAGGGAGGGTCACCTATTATAATTAGCCCTGTTAGGCCCCAGTGCAATAAACAAACAAAAAAACCTTAACAATAACAAAAGATTGCCACCCACAGAGAGAAAAGCCCGAGACCCCTGCCTGAGCTGAATCCTGCCAGTTCATGGGTGACATAGTAGACAGACCCCACCTAGTGTGAGTCTCACTTGACGGGAGACTTTGAGACAGAGGTTCCCTGTTCTGCCGAGCCTGGCGCCTGACCACAGAGACTGTGATGTGGTCCATATTTGTTACTGTAAGTGCTATGTGAGGGGGCTGCAGTCACTCAGCTGACAACCAGCACGTGCCTCCAGCCTAGGTCTGGCCCTGCCCTTGTTACCTCCCTGTTCTCTCTAGACAGACACACTAACTCTTTCCAAAACTCTTTACTGGCCAAATTTATTTCTGCCCCCAAGTTTCTGGCCCTTGAAGCTCCGCCACTGCAGCAGACTGTTCTTCGACTTCTGCAGGCATGGCTCTCTTGCCGTCTGGTCATAGTACATATGTCACCATGGAGGCCTTTTGGACGCACCTAGGGTTTGTGGTGCTCTCACCGAAATTTGCTTTCATGCTGGGTCCATATCTCTCTCCAGGCTTTGAGCTCCTAGAGAGTAGGGACAATGTGGGTACTGTCAGCCTTGCTTAGGGTGAGTGTAGGACACAGAAAAGCTGAAAAAAAATTGTGCAAAGTTCTCAGAACACCCTCCTGTCTGTGAGCAACTCACATGGTAAACATGGATGCTAATAATCAACGGTGCATGTTGCTTAGAGGTAAGAAACACCCAGAGTGATCCCCTGTGTTTCCTGAGTTTTGGGTCATTGAGCAGTGGGGACAGCCTGCCCCTGGTGGTCAGCCCCGGTACTTCAGCCACAGGCAGGGAAACCTGAAATCAAAACACTCCTGTGTCTGGGGTTCTCAAGGCTGTTAGTATACCAGGGACCAGGGGACAAAGGGGCTGGGCCTACAGACTCCAGGGGATTGGGAGCAACCCCAGGAACTGCTCTCACTTCCCTCTTTCTCTCCACTGTTTGGGTGTGTTCAGTTCACTCAGGAGGACTCTCATCTGAGCCCGGGCAATGACCACACCCACTTCCAAATGAAGACCCTGAGACTCCAACCAAGCTGGTCTGGCCCCTGGTTCTTGGGCCAATGTTTTAGTGCTCTGCCACATGTCTGCATGGCCCAGGCCACTTGGCCTCCAAGATGCCCTCTGCTCAGAAGGACCTCTAGGAGTGTAAAGAATTTTCCAGGGACCCATAGCACACTTGCTGTCACCACATCTAGTCACACTGTCTTACAGAGGTGGGGTCTGAGGCCTTCGCTCCCGAATCCCCTATACTCTGGGTTTGTCTGCTCTTAGGTACAGGTGCACAGGCTGGAGACACAAGACCCATAGTTCAGGCATACTCCTGGGCCCTTGGTTTTTCTGCCCATCAGCCTGGCGATTCTCCCCTCCCCATCTATGGACCCTGGGCATGATGCCCAGAGACTCTGTGTCCCTGCACCATGAGAAAGCTGCTTCCAACCACTTTCTTCTGCTGGTTTGATGACCTCTTGAGTTTGCACTGCCCTTCGGATCCCCAGGTGGGCAGTCAGTGTGTGTGTGTGTGTGTGTGTGTGTGTGTGTGTGT
>PVJL010015892.1:0-22735 GCA_004026885.1 Lyroderma lyra
CGGGAGGCTCTCAGGTGGAGGCCCTCGGGCGGGAGGCTCTCAGGTGGAGGCCCTCGGGTGGAGGCTCTCAGGTGGAGGCCCTCGGGTGGAGGCCCTTGGGGGTTCTCAGGTGGAGGCCCTCAGGGAGGCAGCCCTGGCATGAGCACAGGCCTCCCAGGCAGCTTTGAGGTCCTCAGGACTGTGTGGAACCATGTGGGATGGGAAGTAGGGTCTTCTTAAAGAAAGGAGTGGGGTTTGTACCTCAGGACTGCACCCAGGGGATCTGCTGGTCCCAGCCCCTCCCCCCGCTCAGTGGGCAGGGGGAGGAGGGCTCTCTCTGAGCCCCCTGCGCACCCCCAGATCGAGGTGCTCCTTTTCCAGCAGGCTGCATCAGGTGGTGACAAGTGAGAGTGGGGGTGTTGGGGAGCCCTGCCCACGGGGGCCAGTGCATCGTGGGGGCAGGAGTAGCACCACTGCAGGAGTGTGGGGACTGGTTGGTCTGCGCCCCTCAGCAGACTGGGTGCAGGGGAGAAGCTGGAGGAGGAGGGGCTTAGCCCCCTGGTCCGCAAAGGCTTCCTGAAGGTGCAATGGGGGGAACATTCCAGGCAGGGGTGGGGGGTGGGTGCAGTGCAAGCAGAAGCAGAAAGTGGGAGGAGGGAGTGACCGTCCCACCTGCCCCTCCAGGGACCTGCTAGGGCAGGAGCCCCAGGAGAAACTGGAGATCCGGCTGTGCCCGGACGGCAGCGGGCAGCTGTACGTGCCAGGGCTGACGGAGTTCCAGGTGCAGAGTGTGCACGACATCAACAAGGTGTGCGGCTGGGGGGCCCGGGGGCGGGGACATGCTGGGGACGAGCTGCTCTCGAGCAGGACACAACAGATAGATGCGGGATCTGCCCTGTCCCCGCACCTCTCTGAGCCTGTTTGCCCCTCTGTATGACGCAGAGGGTGACAACCCCTCATGGGTACTTGGAGACGGGGCAACTCCAAGGCCCCACTCCAATGCTGTGCCTCTGCCATGCGCACCCCACCCACCACCCCCCAGGTGTTTGAGTTCGGCCACACCAACCGCACGACGGAGTTCACCAACCTGAACGAGCACAGCTCCCGCTCGCACGCCCTGCTCATTGTGACCGTGCGCGGCGTGGACTGCAGCACCGGCCTCCGCACTGCCGGTGAGTGAGGGCAGCGCGCAGCCCGGCCCCAGCGCCCCTGCCCCCTGCCCGCCCGGGGCGGCCTTGACCTGCCTGGCACCCTCCCCACAGGGAAGCTGAACCTGGTGGACCTGGCCGGCTCAGAGCGTGTGGGCAAGTCGGGGGCCGAGGGCAGCCGTCTGCGGGAGGCACAGCACATCAACAAGTCGCTGTCAGCCCTGGGGGACGTCATTGCAGCCCTGCGCTCCCGCCAGGGCCACGTGCCCTTCCGCAACTCCAAGCTCACCTACCTCCTGCAGGACTCACTCAGTGGGGACAGCAAAACCCTCATGGTGGTGCAGGTGAGGTGCTCGGGTGGGCCAGATGGGGGTCCTCAGTGTGCATGCACTGAGGCCTGCACGGAAACCAGGGACCCCCCCCCCCCAGGTACACCGGCTGGGCAGAGAAGGGCCCCCAAGTCAGTGACAGTGCACCCCTCAGCACCCCCAACAGACCTGGGCATGGCACCCGTGTGCCTCACAGTTCCTTTCAGCTATAGTCCCCTGGCTGTGAGCGCCCTCTGGTGAGCAGGCTGCCCCCTCCAGATATGTGGGTTGGCTGCCTCGGGTTGGGAGTGAGCCCTCGTGTCCCTTAGGTGTCCCCTGTGGAGAAGAACACCAGCGAGACGCTCTACTCCCTCAAGTTTGCTGAGAGGGTCCGCTCTGTGGAGCTGGGCCCTGGGTCCCGCAGGGCAGAGCTGGTGTCCTGGTCCAGCCAGGAGCATCTGGAGGTAGGTAGGGCCTGTCCCTGGCGGCAGTGGGTCAGAGACATCAGGTCAGGGGCAGAAGGGAGGGTCCAGGAGTGGGGACAGCCTGGAGTCAGGGGAGGGGACGATGCCAGAGGGGCTGGAGCCAGAACTTGAGCCCCTTCAGTCCCAGTGTTTCTCCTTGGCGGTACCTGTGGGGTCCTCAGCTGGTTGGGGGTGAACGGGTTGCAGACTGGCACGCAGGCGCTCAGTAGTGACTAGTTCACTATCATCTCATTTAGGTCTCACAGTCACCTAAGTGGGCTAGCGTCATCACGTCCGCTTCGCAGACGAGGAAATAGTTTCAGGGGGCTGGGAGGGGAGTGGAGGGAAGCATGTGCTTGGGGGACCAGCCTGTCTGCTCACCCCTGCCCGCAGTGGGAGCCAGCCTGCCAGCCGCCGCAGCCCTCGGCACGGGCGCATTCGGCCCCCAGCTCTGGGACCAGCAGCCGGCCAGGCTCCATCCGGAGGAAGCTGCAGCCCTCGGGTGAGCCTTAGGGAGTGGGCGAGTGAAAACACTTTTCTTTTGAAACGTTTCTAAAACCTCTCCAGAACCTGTTTCACAACCTTCCCTGGCCCTGGGAAGTAGTCGGGACAGACAGTGCTGGGTCTCGTTTTACAGATGGGAAATGGAAGGCCTCTAGGACAGCGGTAGGTAGTGCTTGCAGCCCAGCCCTCAGGGCTCTGAACTGGGACGAGTCTCCCAGGCTGGGCTGGCTGGGCTCATGCATCTCACCCTCCAGAGCAGGCCTGGCACCACTGGCCCTGGGCCTCTGCTCTGGGGGGGTGGAAAGGGCAGGCTCACCCCGTCCCAGATGAGGAGTGAGCGCAGCCATAGACCTGGAATCCAGGGCTCCAGGCCCCCACTTGGCCTCACCCACAGAAGGGCCTGGCAAGTGCTCGACATCCAAAGGGGTGGGGGCAGCAGGGTCCTGAGGGGTCCGGGCCCGAGGCAAGCCCACCAGTGAGACACCTGTTACTTTGATTTCAGCCTGAGGCTGGGGCTGCAGAGTCTCCAGGTGAGTGTGGGGCCAGTGGCTCAGGGCTGCCTGCTGCCCACCACCTGCCCCTTGGGGTGCAGGGCTGTGCCAGTAGCCTGCTGCTCAGGGCTGGGTCTGCCCTCCCGCTGCCTGCTGTCTGTGTGCTTCTGCCTGGCTCCCTTCTGCCCTTAGGCAGAGGCTGACGCGTGCCTCTTGCTGCCAGCAGGGAAGTCAAGGTTGTTACCTGTGTGATGGATGCGTCCACCCTGTCGTGCCAGAAGCTGGGTCCCAAGGCCTCATGGGCCTGCTCTTCCTGCTGCGTGGGGAGCCCGGGAGGCCGAGGCCAGAGTGGAGGCTCCTCTTCCGCTGTCTCCCCTCAGAGATGAGAAACACGTTCGGAAGGAAGTCGTGTCTCTTGGCTGTGGCTCTGGGTACAAGTGGCGTGGGCTGGAAGGGCGGCAATGGCCTGTGCCGCCTGGCAGGCCCGGGCCTTCGGAGCGGGCCCCCACAGGGAGGCCAGCAGTGTGGGCGGTTGGGCCCAGATCGCCCTGCCTGCAGGGCGCCCTCCTTAGTGGGTGGCTAGGAGCCCCCAGGAGGCACAGGACGGTGGGGATGGGGTGGTTAGTTGGTGGGCACTCCAGGGAAGTCCTGCCCCCAAACAGGGCATGTGTATAGTGTTCGTTGGTGTACATAGGAGCATGGCCCTGCCTGCCATGGGCCACGCCGTATTTACGGCTGGCAGGCCAAACGGCGGGGATTCTGCTGCTCCCCTCATCTGCCTGGTACCAGGCTCCCTCCTTGCTCACTGGCCTCTTGACATTTCCCTCCCTCTGAAATCCTATTTAAGAACTTTTGGAAGCTTAGCCATTTTTACTTAAATAAAAGCCTTTTTACACAAGTGTAGTCTGAAAGAGTTGGTCTTGTGAACTGCTAGTCAGGCAGGTCATGCATGGGGAGCAGGGCCTCGGCAGGTGCTGTTGGCTCGCTACTGCTGGCTGGTCGCCCACAGCCCTGCCAACCTGCCTTCTAAGTCAGGATCGCGTGTCCTGAACATCCACGACAAGGAGGGGCTGGCCCCCCGCCCCCTCATCGTGACACACTCAGTGCTGTCTCCTGCATCTTAGATATGAAATGAAGGCTCCTCTGAGGCTGGGCAAAACCACACCTGAGGCCCTGGCCTGGTCCCCATAAGTGAACTGGCCACCCTCCTCCCAGGGCCCATAGGACCCCAACCACTAACACAGGGCAGCCCCCCACCTCCCACCATGGGGGTTGTGTTGGCCTGTTTGGTTCCTGCCTTGGGGGAGCCAGTGCTCAGTGGGGTCCTCTGACTGGGGCTGAACCTGCCAGCTGCTGCTTTGGGAACAGAAGGGGTGCCCACTGGGTCAGGGCAGCTTGTCCTGGCCACCCAGCACTGAGGACTCCTGTAGGAAGTGATGTCTGTTCAGAGTCCTCATCAGCGCATGGGGCGGCTGCCCCTCCAGTCCTGTCCCTGGAGGGAACATGCTGGGCTCTGGCACAGCCCAGTGGTGGTGGTGCCTGCGAGGCTGGGCTCCTACCATCCCGCAGGTCAAACTGTTGGCCTTGGAGGCATCCGTAGGACAGCTGGGAGTATGGCCGAGACAGGGGATGGTGGGACCCACCCCTCAGCTGTCTCCCAGCCGTGGAGGAGTTGCTGCTTCCCCCTCCTCCTCCAGAATTAAGTCTGAACTATCCTTTACCTGCTGGCCAGCTCTGTGCTGTCCCCTGCTGGCCTCAGGCTGGCACGTCACCTCTGGGGGCTTGGAGAAGGTGGTCTCATCTCCGAAGAGGCAGGCAGGCGGCAATCCTGGCCTGAGAGAGCCACGTGGCCAGAGGACGCCCCTCCCAGCAAGGAAACCAGGGACTAGTTACAAATTTAATAAAATTTGCCTTATAAATTACAGAAGCAGCCCCAGGGCTCGGTTCGCTGCCCCAGGAAGCAGGAGTTGGCAAAGCGGGGCAGCCAGTACCGGAGAGAGGTGGTCTGAGTTCAGGGCTGGGGCAATGGCCAGTGGGCCAGCGCCGCCTCCTCCAGGGTGGCCGCAGGGCAGCGGCTCATGGCCAGTGGGCGCACAGGGAACAGGTGGAGGGGCTGAGGCCAGGCCTTGAGGGCTGCCGGGTGCCCGCCACCCACTGGATTCCTCAGTCCAAACTGGCCATGAGGAGGTGCAGCTCCCGGAAGGCACTGCCGTGGCGGCCGCTCAAACCCGACTTGCTCTTGATGAGGCCGCTGATGCTCCTGAGCTGCTTGTAGCAGAGACGGCACTTGTGTAGCCTGAGGGCAGAGGGCAGTGCTGGAGGTGGCCAGCTGCATGGACACCACGACCGCCACCGACCCTGGGGCCTTTCCTATCGGACAGGCCACACCAGGCCTTAGGGCAGAGCCCGGCCTGAGCTACCCCCACCCCATACCCTGAGCTGGGGACTCTGTCCCAGGCACCGTGACCTCCTCCATAAGCTGTTTCAGCAGAATCATCAGGTAGGCTGGGCCTCCAGGTCTGCGTACCCGCACTTGGCATGGCAACCCTGCCCCCAGTACACGTGCACCCCCTGGCCCCTCACCTCTCCTCCCGGCTGATGTCCACACCCACAGAGGGTGGGGCCGCCAGGATGTCAGTGATCAGGGGCAGAAACCGCTGCAGGATCAGCTTCAGGGAGGTGCAGCCTGTCTGGACATAGCTTCAGAGGCAGGCAGACCGATGGAGCCATAGACAGGAAGATAAACAGCAAGGTACACACGACAGGGGCAGAGATGGACAGGATCACAGGCAGTATGGGACGTTTCCACTCTGCCTTCTCCGGAACTTGGCGGGGACAGCAATGCTGCACAGCCACCTCATTTCTCCCGGTCCTTGCAGCAGCCCCTTGCCACCTCCCCCTCCAGCACATACCTCTCATACTTGCTTTGCAGAAGCTTCTCAATCTGCGGCAGGACTGTGGTGCACAGGTCCAGCTTCCACAGGGAGCTGGGGAGAGGGACAGGGACGTGTGTACCCAGCGCCGCCCACTCCGGCCACCCTGCCCACCACGGCCACTTACGCTTTCTGATTGACAATGTTAAGGAGGTCCACTACCACTGACAGGTCACTGATGGCCACGGCCGAGTCCACTGATGTCTGTGCAAACAGAGCACCTGTCAGAGTGGGTGCTGGGGACAGAGCAGCTCCCGACTGGCTGTGGTGTGATGATGGGGTTTGTTGTGGGTGTTAATAAGACTCCCTCTAAAATGATGAGTGCAAAGCCAGGCCCGTAAATAGGAGCTCAATAAATGTCAGCTTGTGATGATGAGGATGAGAGAAACAAACCTAAGCCAACCATGGTGTGGTGATGGGCTGCCTATCCCCCACCTGCCCGCCCTGCATGGCCCTCTTCTCAGTTAAGCTCTAAGCCCAGGGCAGGGGCAGGCGCTTGCCTTGATGTCACCCGTGGTCCACACAGCCCGCACAGTGTCCAGGTTCTTATGGCGGCTGGTGAGCACCACACACATGGTGTCGTGGCCTTTGCGGATCTGTGACATGGCATCCTCATCGAGCAGCTCCGTCTGCTGGGGGATCTTCAGGGCCTGGTGGGATGGGGGTCCAGGTGCTGGCAGCAAAGTTCTGCCCTTGCCCCACATCTCCCCACCCCATTCTTGGGCTGGGCCCCCACTCACAGGCAGGAAGTCGGAGGCCTTCAGCCCGATGGGCTCGTTCCGAGTGGCAGGGATGATGGCAGGCTCGGCCTTGGGTGCAGGGGTGGAAGTGACAACCTGGGACCAGGGCAGGACCTCGAGCTGGAGGGGTCCGGCACGCAGCAGCAGCCAGCCTGAGGTCTCCCTTTCTGCTCCCCAGCATGGGAGCCCCCCAACCCCGGTTCACAATCCCTCTCTGAGCCCCATACCACACCCTCTCCCCCTGGATGTACGTTTGGCACCGGGAACTGCGTGTCCATGGCTGGGCTGGGCTTTGCTGCCTCCTTGGCTGTGGCCATGTCTGGAGGCAAAAGGAAAAGGTCTCTGGGTCAGGAAGAAGGCAGGGCTCAGGTGAGACTCTGGGTGGCATCTGTAATTGAGGGTGATGGGGCAGGAGCCAGTGGACAGCCAGGAAAGGAGATGTCAGCAACATGGGTCCTGGAGCGGCCTGAGGGCCCATCCCCCACTTTCCACCTACTCATCCCCAGGTCTACAGAAAGCAGGCATCTAGCACCATGTGTGGATGGGCCCAGGGGGCTCTAGGGAGTGGCACTCAGCCGCGTCACCAGGAATGTGTGCGTGCTGGGGGCACTGGTGAGGAGTGGGTGGGCCCTGGTGACTTTTCTCAGCATGACCAGCTCGTCCCTCCACAGCGTGTGCCCCATTTCCAGACCCATCTGCAGGGTTATCGACCTGCCTCCTCACCAGGGTGGGGGCTCCTGAGGGGAGCACCTGCCTGCTCTCTTCCTGCGCAGTCCCCAGGGCCAGCCTGAGGCCCACAGTAGGTGCGTTTGGGCGAGTGGAGGGACACGGTCCAGTGGGAGTGAGTAAGGTTGTACCACGGGAGGCGAGGCCAGGGGCTCAGAGAGGGAAAGGGCTGGGGAGCAGGGGACCCTGGGAGGCCAGGCTCCGCCTCCCAACTCACCATCCTCCGGGGGTGCTGGGAAGGGCTCACTTCTTCGGGGTGGCGTCCGACCTGTGGAGGCAAAAGGGGGCTGGGGACTCATGTTGGCCAGCCCAGGGATCCTACTGGAGAGCCTCCAGGGCAGGGGTGGCCTGAGATCCAGGGCCCTGTCAGGACACAGAGGGTGGAAGCTGGTTCCCAGGCACACAGCTATAGACCTATGACCCTGTCCAGCCCCATGAGGCCTTAGGCCTGCCCCTTCCCGCCCCCTTGCTCCTGTGGACCTTCCTTTGTTTAGGGCGGCCAGGGCACCTAGTGGCTGTCAGGCCCTTGGCTGGGGTCTAGTGGGCCTGGGAATGGGCCTCGCCCAGCATGGGTTAGGAATTAAGTGAAGGGGGTGACACGGATGCCGTCCCCAGAAATCATCTGCCTCCATCTCACAGATGGGGATGCGGGGCTTAGGGAGCAGGAGCCAGGCCTCACTGATGCTGTTCTTGGGCTGGAAGATCTCGTTGTAGTCCTCAGCATTCTGGATCTCTGCCCGAGACTCCCGCTCATCCCGGTCGTCCTCACTGCTGGGGCTGCGACGCTCACTCTCTGAGTTCTGCTTCACCCTGGGGGTAGCCGAAAGGGGGCCGGGGCCCTGGTGAGGCCCAGCTGGGCCTTCTAAAGCCTTCCCGTGCCCCCCAGTGCCCTCTGAGGCCCTGAACCCACCTCTGAGGCTTGCTGCAGGCCGTGCTGGGCCGCTCATAGATGCGTCGAAGTGGGGCGCTGGGGAGGGGCGGTTGCTGCGTCGGCAGCTGGCTGTCCAGCACAGGCCCTTGGGTCACCGTGCCCGTCCTGGTGACCCGTGTCAGGTCCACCACATATGAGGAGACATTGCTCTGGGAGAAGGCCACACCTATCTGCAGGAAGCAGCACAGCTGGGGCGGCACCCTTTGCAGCAGCGGCTGGGGTTCAGGTGGGCAGGATCCCCGCCAGGCCATATGGGAATGGGGGCCAGAGGTAGAATGGGGTGGGAAGTCTGGTGGGAGGGAGGGCATTGCTTTCTCACCAGCTGGTCATTGCAGATGGCCAGGTCGGCCACCTTGCCCCAGCTGACTAGGACCACGTCAAAGCAGCGCTCAGGCTCCCAGCCGTAGACACGCAGCGAGTCCTGGCAGCCACTGTACAAGCAGCAGCCATCGGGGTTGAAGAGGACGCTCCTGGGCCAGGCAAGAGGGGGCCATGGGTCCCAAACAACTCGGGGAGGCTGTGGGGAGCCCAGGACAGGAGGGGACAGAAGTGGAGATGGGAAAGGCCCACCCCTGTCCACATCCCAGTGCTTGGGAGGAGGGCTGGGCCCACCACCCAGCTGCCTGCATACCTGACGGGCCCCGGCTCCCCTTCGATGCAGCTCACCACCTGGAACTTCTCCAGGTCCCAGAAACGGATGGTCCTGCAAAGGCAGCCAGGCTGTGCCGAGAAGCCAGGGTCCTCAGCCGGCTCCAGGCAGGCCTGTGGCTGGGGCAGCCAGCTTCTATCCAGACCCCTGACCGTCCCCCTACATCCCCCTCAGGGGCCACTGAGAGCAATGCCTGGGGCCAGGGGCTGACCCTGGGCAGACAGGCGGAGGGGATTCAGAGGGTAGAAGGTGAGCCTGGGCCTTTGATCTAGACCTGCCCTTGAAGGCCCAGACACTGGGGCCAGGAACCAGTCAGGGTCCCATCTGGGGACAGAGAGGCATACGCTCAGAGGATACAGTCACAGGTGATGACGGGCTCTGATTCCCCTTCTCACCTGTCAGAGCTGCCAGAAGCCAGGAGGTACTCGTTGGGATGAAACTCCACCACGTTGACAGGTCCTGTGTGGCCAGGGAACTCGGACATCATTTTGCCAGCGGTCAGATCCCAGAGCTAGGGCAGGGCGAGGTGCAGGTCAGAACCAGGCCGCTCTCCCTCTATTCAGTCTGAGCTCTTCATCCACATACCACCTTCCACCCTGGACAGGCTTGGGACATGCAACCCCAATCGGGAGGGAGGTGAGGACCCAGGCCCCAGCCCTGGGCCCAGGTCAGGCTGGGAGCTACCTTCACTGTGTGGTCATCTGCAGCTGATGCCAACCACTTCCCATCAGGGCTGAACCGGAGACAGCGCACGGCCTGGCTGTGCCCCTAAACAGAGGACAGAACACCGGGCTCACCCCAGGGGCTTCACTCCCCACCACCCCAATCCCTCTCTGATGTCGACAAGCAGTGCTTCCTGGGGAGCAAGCAGTGAGGGGACAGATGTATAGAGGATGCCACAGAGGGGCACCTCTCTGAGTCCTGTAGGATACTCTAGGAAATTAAGATTGCAGGGTCATGTGGCTTAAGAAGCAACGTATTTAATGCCTCTTTCTGGAGAGTTAAATGCCCTCTCGTAATGTCAAAGGGTTTAAAAACCTCTAAAAATAATCCTTTGTTAAACTCAGTGCTTCAAACACATATGAACAGGCACCCCTTTACCTGAGGACACCGGCAGGCTGCAGGGAGCACAGTTTGGGAAACACGGCTCTAAGGGGATTCGAGAAAGCTGGTGGTCCGCGTGGACCACCCACAGCACCCCGGCTGCGCT
The DNA here is from genome assembly GCA_004026885.1 of Lyroderma lyra. Lineage (NCBI taxonomy): Eukaryota > Metazoa > Chordata > Mammalia > Chiroptera > Megadermatidae > Lyroderma > Lyroderma lyra. Next base: position 10,084 of record PVJL010015892.1, read on the forward strand.
CCAGATTCACGTTCCTGGTTGGGACTCTCGTTTCTCACGTTCTCACCCATGTCGGATAGCAGTACCCTCCAGCCCTCGCCAGTCTGGGCCCCACCCGTGCTCCAGGCTTGCAGGGCGCTTGTGGAATGACCAATACAGGGGGCCTGCCTTACCCTGTATCGGAAGACACAGCCTTTCCTCCTGATGTCCCAGAGCTGTGGGGAGAAGAGCAGAGGGGCAGAGTCGGGGCAGGCCACGACCAAGGGCAGGCTTGGACTGGGGAGGCCTAGAGTCCGGGCCGTCCTGGAGCCTGGGTCGGAGAGCAGCGTGCGGCTGTGAGCAGGAGACTCTGGGCACCTCCAGGTCATTACACGCCAACATGACAGAGGTCCAGAAAATGCTCACTAAAGCTGGGAATTCTAGGCAAAAATGCTGCTGCGGAGAGGGAAGACCCCCACCCCCACCCCCACACAGAGCCAAAAGCCCACGCTCCCGGGCAGGACATATAGCCCAGTCCCACCGCCAGCCCAGTGGGAGACACAGGGCTCAACATGGGGTCTCACCTTGATGTTTGTGTCCTGGGAACCCGAGGCTACGAACTCCCCGTATGGGTGGAAATCCAGGCTGCAGATGTTGGCTTTGTGTCCCATGAGTGTGCGAAGAACTAAGAGGAAGAAAGCACAGACAGCTGGCAGAGAAGGCTGCTGTCTTCATTTTGTGGGGGCTTTAACACTGACTGAACAAGAACACAGATTTTAAAAATAGGGGGGAAAATCAACCAGGGTGCTACCATCCTAACAACTCAGCTTCCCGTTTTTCTCCTGAGAGGCGACAGCCATTTCTGTTAGTATCTGAGCCCCCGTAAAACGTGGCACACACTACCCTGACCTGTGCCTCTGGGCTCGTCCCACTGTGTTCTCGCAGGAGCAAAGGATAAGGGAGGATGTCCGGCACTCACACCGGTCCTCTGTCCCAGGGATCCTGAGGGCGGCCATAAGGACAGGCTGTTGAGAGCCAAGGATACAGGGAGATGACTGGGGCCTCAGACCCTTAGCAGTGGGGCATGAATCACCCCCTGCTGCCCCAGGAAACCCCATCTCCCATCCTTCAGGGTTTTGCAGGCAGCTCCACGGCCAGGCCCAGCTCACCCACAGGCAGAATGTGTGTTTCTATCTCTGATGCCACTCATATTTGCCTCTTCTCTCTGGCCTCAGAGGTCTTGATTTTTAAAAGATCTATAATTCCACTGCTGAATGGAAGTGATCACCCCATGAATGTGGGGGCCAAGCGGTGCAGGAGTCCAGCCATCCTTAGAGCCAAGGTGAAAGAAGGTGCCTTGTGAGAGGTAGTGAGCTCTCTGTTGAAGGAGGTATTCAAGTAGACTCCAGATGTAATGCTTTAGGGAAAACAGAGTCGAGCTCCAAGCACAGGGTGAATTTAAAAAACTCTATTGTATGACTGCATCCCTCAGTTCCAGGTCCAGGGCTCTGGAGCCGGACAGAACTGGGAGCAGCCTTGGTTCTGCTCCTTGCTTGCTGTGTGACCCTGGGCAACCCCTTACCCTCTCTGAGACTCATATTGGGTCATGGTCAGAAATGAACATAAAGTTCTCAGCATGGGCCTGACATGTGCTAAGTGCTTCAATAAATGTCGATTACAATAATTCTCACTATAACTTCCTCCTGCGCAAGGTCTGCCTTCATTCCCTCCTGTCTCCCAAGCTGGACCTTCTCTCCTCCTCAGGCCCCAGAATGCTTGTCCTGGTTCTCTGTGTTCCGGCACCAATGGATGACCCCACTACCCAGTGCCATGACCTTTCCCGCACCTCCCTCATCCCAGGATATCTGAGCACTTATTCCCGAAGAGGCTGAATGGTCTCTGAGCATGTGTCTCCCCACCCCCAACAATGCCAGGAGGTGGGCAAGGGCTGAGGCTCAGAGGGGGCACTGCCCACTTAAGGCCAGGCAGCAGGGAGCAGAGTCAGAATTTAAACCAGGCATCTGACTTGAGCAGCCTGCTTTACCATGTGACTTCTACTTGGGTCACAGTTGTCCACGGCTCCTAGGGTAGGCCAGGCTCAGCAGAGAGCAGGAGAAAAGTAAGCTGCTCTGGTTGTCATCTGCCTTGAGGACAAAATCCATCCCACCTCCCAGCACATCCACCCATCCTTCTAGGTGCCCCTGTGCACAGATCCTAGGACACTGAGCTGGAACTAAGCTGCCCTTCCATCCTTCACAGAGTGTGACAAGGCACCTGACATGTCCGACCCCTGAGTATCTAACTCAATCACACCAAAACCTGAGCAGCTGCCCCTCCTCGCTATCTGGTCGTCATATGCCACTGGGGGCTCAGCACTGCCTTTACAGTCAAGGAAGCCTCGGGCACCTGCTGCCCAATCCAGGGCCAGGCTCCTGCTTCAGCTCACCCTCTCTGCATCGCGCGGCAAGGTTCCACAATCCTGCCCCGCCCTGAGGATGTGGTCGTCTCACCCTGCGTGGGCTGGCATCGGGGCAGCCTCCCTGTGGGATCCCAGGCTGATCCACCCTCGCCCTCTGGCTGTGCCATGGAAAGCAGGTAGGACCACATTCTTCTGGAGTGATTTCTGCCCTTGCTCCTCTGTCCCAGGACAGCCCTCAAAAGGCTACGGTCACGAGGCCTGGGAACTGCAGACTGGAGGGCCACCAGGGTCTGTGTGCCCCATGTGGGAACCTCCAAGCTCTCCTCGGCTGAGCAGCTACTCAGCTATAGGGTCTCTACCAAGCTCGATGGGCCTCAGGATGCCCATCTGACAAATAAAGGGGCCCTGCCAACCTGGCTCTGCATCAGAATCACCTGGGAGCTTACTGAAAGCCAGATTCTGGGCTCAGCTGACTTCTGAGTCAGGGACCCTGGGAGTGGGATCTGGGCCGTGTGTTTTTAACAAACTCCTTGAAAGTAGCCCGGCCTGGAAGTCCAGCACCCAGGAATCCCAGAGGTCCTCAGCTTTCACTGGTCACCTCAAGGAGTTCTCACACTTCCCTTGTGCATGGAATAAGTGTGGTGGGGAACACACAGCACCCTTCTCTGCCTTCCCCCTTTGTCCTCAGTCAGTGGTGCCGTCCACTGGGATTCAGGTCCAGACAGAAGCTTCCTAGGAAGCGACCTGCCCTCTATCCGGGCCTTTCCACCTAGCCACCTGGAGCCTGGCCAACCGGCTTGTCCCACCCTGGGTCCCTCAAGTCCAGTGATGCCAGCACAGATGTTGTTCATGGGGCCTGCGTGTGGCCAGGCAGTGGGACTGTGTGCTGAGCAACTAAGCATGCGACCCGTTTGTTATCCAAGAGATCCTCACATCTGTCTTTCTTAATCAGCACATCACCGGGTGGGCAAGCATCACCCAAGAGGCCAGGGCACCAGTTTTCTGGAGGGCCACTTACACAAGAAGACCCCTGCTCTTGGGCAGAATGAACCCAGCCACCGGGTGTGCATGGCCCAGGGGCGCTGTCCTGGAGAGGTGGAGCACGCACCACAGAGGGACCTGGAAGTCTCGGCCAGGCAGGGGCTCTCTTCTGGGTAAAGCAGCCCTGGTAAAACCCATGCTGCATGTCCACTCCTGCCTTTCAGGCGGCCATGGCCTCCCGCCTGGCATGCTAGAAGGCTGGCAAAAAGCAGTGAGCAAATGGATGTCAGTTCCACCTCTCAGTGGTGGCCTGCACAGCGCTCTGAATCAATGCTGAATTAGCTGTCAATATTCTGAAATACGTGGATTCCACTTTAATTTCCATATTCCTAGCTCCTCTTGAAAAATCCAGAGCTGGCAGGCAGCACCCACCCTGCCATGTGGCAATACCTGGCTGAGGCGGAGAGGCAGCCCCCCGTTAGGGAGGACGAGACTCCCCACTTGTCCCATAGCCAAGGGCACAAATTTACAGGCTGAAAGAACTCGGCAAAGATCTAGCATAGGGATAAATACTGAGCCAGCAAGGTTCATCACTGTGCAACTTCAGGACACTGGGACAAAGATCCTCCAAGCCTGCAGAGAGAGGAGAGTCGCAGATCCCACACGAGGGTCTGGGAGGAGACGGCACCGACCTCCCAACAGAAACCTGGAGCCTTCACACTCTGAGGGGAAGGTATTTCCAACCTCGAATTCTACACTTGAACTCTTAAAAGAAAGGTTAGGGCAAAAGAAAGTCAGTCATGGAAGGTCTCTAAGACCGTGCCTGCCAAGCACCTTGTCTCAGTAAGCTATGAAAGAATGTGCTGCGTCAAAGAGTGCAAAAACCAAATGAGGTGACAACGTGGGTCCCCAGAGAGGAGACCAGGAGGGCCCAGGATGACAGCTGGGCTACAGGGCCGGGTGCCCCCAGGGCTCTAAGAGACCTTGAGTATGGCACGAGTTGAAGTGTAACTGAAGGAGGAGGCTGACTTTTCCAGCAGAGAGAATTTGGGGATGAATTAGTAATAAAGAATGTATAAAGAATGCAGATTTAAAAAAGAACAATTATGGACGCCAGGGAAACAAAGTTACAAAAAGAAAAGAAGTATAATCAGCTCCTAATAATACCTATATGGTCCTGAGGATCTAAACACTGGTGATACTGGGAGGATGGACTCCAGGAGAGCTCAACTCCCATCTTGCACAGCAGGAAGGCAACAGCTAATGCAGAACATGTTTTCCTGGCCACCCCATTCTCGCAGGTAAAAGCCAGAGCTGAGTGGGGGCCACCTCCAAGTCAGGGCACATGCTCCCCAGTTCGTCCCACAGCCACATCACTCACTTACATGTCCTGCATGGCCGCTGGGGGCACCTGATGTTGCAGGTTCTGTATCCACACAGATTCCCACCTGCCCATCCACATGGCTGCCCATCCACACATTCAGTGGGCACCTCCTCGGTGCCAGCACTCAGACAGCAGTGCACCTTGCTGCTGCCAGGCTAATGGGGGTCGGGGGGTCACCGCACCGTCTATACAGTGCTCTAGGAGGGAAGCACCCAACCTAGACAGGCTTCCTGGAGGAAGCAACTGGATAGGAGCGCCCAAGACAGCTGGACCTATACACAGGGAAGGTGAGCGCAGGTGCCTACTTTTGGCAGCTTCCAGGTCCCAGACACGGATGGAGCCCGACTGGGAGCCGGCCACAATGAGCTCCTCAGGGGTGTTGAGGCGGACACTCTCCACTGGGGACGTGTGACCGGTCAGGCTCTGTGGAGAGAGGGGGGTGATTTTAGTGCACTGCAGGGACAGACCCTGAGCTGCTGCCCCAAATCCTGAGTCTCTAGGAAGCGTGTCAGAGAGAAGTGGCCCAAGCAGCAGAGCCACATCCAGGCCCTCCCACAGACGCTGGGCAGCGGCTTCTCTTGGCCTCAGCTCCCAGGGCTGAAAACGGGCCAGATCCCAGCCCTGCTCGAACCCTCTCTCGCTGCCCGCTGTGCTGCCATGGATGTCACCTACCGAAATGGACGGGGGCCCCTTCAGGGGAGCAGCTGACCCTTCAGTGCTGAGTCCACACCACCGCCCACCTGTGCTCTGCTCCCACCTCCATGGCCCTCAGTGGGGGAGCCACGGCAAAACCGAGGCCTGGCTCAGCAGCGGCACACATCGCACTGCTCTGGAAGCCAGGGTCCCTCAGAGTGTGACCCAGCCACATTCCCAGGTGGGGGCTCTCGGAACCCAGAGGGCCCGGGAGTAACCCTGCTAGGAAACAGGAACACTCGCATTCAACTCAGAGCCGGCCCGAGCCGGGCCGGGCTGAGCACAGGAGGAAGGGGTGAGAGATGCTGGCATTTCCACCTTTCCAGAGTGAGGCCAGAATCTGAAACCCACGGTGTCTATCATTTCTCGCCCATTGCTGGCCAACCTAAAGCACAGTGACAACTCCATCAGTGTTTGCTGAGACAACATTCCCCATGGAGGCCTGGGGAGCATAGGGGAAAACTCTCCTCAGTAGAATTAGCCCAAGGCCAGAGAGTTAACAGCAGTCTGTCTGATTTCCAAATATTACTGGCAGGAATATAAATGGGTACAAGCTCCACGAAAGGTAGGTAGCTGGGCACGATCTACCCACGTTTGGAAACACACATTCCTACACACCAGCCACTCCACCTCTGGGAGCTTGCCCTGCACATGCTCAGACACGTGTGTAAAACACACCGAAGGTTACTCACAGTAGTGAATCTTTTGGACAAAAGACTGGCAACAACACATATGCCCCTCACAGGAAACTGGATGGATAAGCTATGGTCATCCATGGTCACCCACGCAACTGACTGCCATTCATTCAGCCACAGAAATGTATGAGGCAACCCTCGACATAAGATAAAGACTAACCTTCATGACACTTTCAGGTGAAAAAGATGGAGACAGTGTGCATAGTATGATACCCTTTGTGTGAAAATAGGAAGGGGATGGAAATAGGCACACACGTTTGCTCGTGAAGGTATAAAACAATTCTGGAAGGACATAGAAGATTCAGGAGCTATGGCTGTCTCCAGAGAGGGAAGTGGAGATATTTCACTGTTTACTGCGTATCATTTGGATGTTGGACTGTGTGAGTGCATACATACTCAAAAATGCACAGAAATCGATAAAAGTGGACTGCCTGCAGGGGGAGCAGCAAGCGCAAACCTTAAAGGGAGAAAGAACTTGGCAAATTCGAGGCCCTGAAAGGTCTGTTGTGGGGGGTGGCTTGGGGAGGGAGGTGCAGGCTGAGGCCTGCAAGCGGCCTGCAGGGTGCCGCTGGTGAGAGAAGCCTCAAGGCCAGACCCCAAACTGCCCGCTGTGCTTCTGGGCTGGAAGCCTGGAAGCCAGAAGTCGCTTCCTGTCTATTCTCTGTGAATTCTTGCTGATTCTTTTTCAGATCTCAACTCTCCACTGGATCTCCTAAAATCACTGAGGTGAGTCAACCTCTACTAAGAGATATCACCTCCCACCTCCTTTCATCTTTATCTTTACTTGGCCAAGGTCAAAAGCATGATACCACCATGTGCTGCAAGGCTGTGAGGTGAGAGCAAGATCCCTGCTGCTGGTGGGAATGTACACTGATTTCTGGAGAGCGATGTGCAGTATGTTTTGAAAGCTTTTTAAAAGGTGCACACCCTCGGAATTTAATGCAATGATCACAGATCTCCTCAAAGATTTAGGCAGATGAGGACGTGTACCACATGGCTGAGTAGAGCCAAAGGACTGCAAACGACCTCCATGCTGGGGAAAGGGCGGGGCTCGGCTAACTCCAGCTCATCCCCACAATGGCACACAACGAAGCCATTAAAAACCATGTTGTAAAATGTGCTGACATGGGAAAATGCTCACATATTGTTCTTTTAAAAACCAGGCCACCAAAGAGAGCGTGTTCTGGAAATATATTGTTATCTATATACATGTATGTACAGGTATGCGTTTGCCTGTGTATACATGTACACATATGCACAAGTCTGCACACATATGCATGTGTAAGTACCTATATCAGCACCTAGAAGGGCACAAACCAAAACACCAACTGTAGTGGTCTCTGGATGATGGAACTACGTGTGCTTCATTTTTGGAGTTCTTCCTCCCTTATGCTTTCTGGTTTTGGAAAAGTTTTTGGCAATGACTGCAATTGTGTAACCAGAGGAAAGTGCTATTAAAGAAACAGCTTTCCAGCCAGGTGCCCTAAAATTCTTTTTGTGGAATGCAGTAGGGAATGAATCAAAGTCACCCCCACATAGAGCTGATGGGCGGGTAGATGGGCCGTGGCATAGAAGGCTTGAACTGGGGCCTGTGGGCTCATTTCAGCCTTCTCATGCAGGCTCTCTGGAGTACTGTCCCACGGCCAGGTGACGCCCCTATTCCTGAGGGCTACTGGCCCTGCCATCCGGGGTTGTCCTGGGCCTTCCTGAGCAGACAGTTGGGGGAGGCTCAGACGTTGCGCTGTGCCCCACTCCCTGAGGGCTGGGTGCCCTTGGGCAGGGTGCCTGGAAAGCCACCTGCTCCCGACCGCAACTCCGCCCTGCCCACAGTGCCCTCCCACCTCTTGCCCCTGTCCCCACTGGCCGGCCGAGGCTCACCATGATGCAGTTGGGCTTGTTGATGGACCACAGGTTAACGCGGCAGTCGTCTCCGCCTGTTGCCAGCAGTCGCCCAGAACCTTTGCCCAGCACCAGCGAGGACACATTGCTGGCATGGGCGACGATCTCCTCTACACAGCAAAGGGCAAGGGGAGAAGGCAGTCAGGGGGCCTGATGGGCCGTGTGGAGGAGGGGTGGGCATGGCCCTGCTTGACCACCAGCTCTGACACCGGAAGCCCTGCAGGAGGGCTCTGACCCCTGCAGCTCCCCTTTGGCGCCCAGACACCCCTCCTGACACTAGCTGACAAGGCGGGCCCTGGGCTTGAGACAGAAATGATTATTTCTCAACTTCAGTCATTCCTATCCCACCCTTAGGCCTCATGATTTGTTCCCCTTTTTCTGCACATCAACTGGTAATAGTATTGACTTACTATGCTTAATTTTAAAAAAAACCATTATTTTATTTAGCACTGTCTTGTAAGCAATAATATCCGTGAAGTTTTCCATGGTACAAAAAGAAAACGAAAAGAATTATTAAGATAAAAAATACTGACTTACATACCACCTGAGCACCTCGCACCTGCCACTCGCTGTGCACACAAACCCTACTTTGGGGAACACACTTAAAGAACCATTCAGGTCAACTCTAGCCAAGCTGTCCCTAGGGGAGCTCAACTAGGGCTTCAGCCCACAGCCTCAGAATCATGGACCGGTTCTGGGCTGAGCTCGGCCACTGCAAGCTGTGTGGCCTTAGGTAAGTCACCCACCCTCTCTGAGGTCTGGGTTCCTCATCTGGTAAATGAGGATAATCACAGTGCCTGGCTTACTGGGTTGCTGAGGATTCAGTGAGAATGGTGCTCTGTGCTCAGTAGGAAGGCTAAGGACTCGTTGCCATGGAGAGAATGGGCACCGGGGCCTTGGGCGGGCCCAGCAGTGTGGGCTTCAGGAGGTGGGGCAGGAGGCAGCCAACTGAGAGGTCTAGGAGTGAGAGGATCGGCGTGAAGGCTGCCACGCAAAGGGGGAGGTACCGGTGTTGGTGGTGAGCAGCTGTGGGGGTGGCAGACAGAGCCTCAGGGGGCATCATCAGTGCTCCAAAGGGAACAAACACAGGCACGGAACCACGAGGCAGCCAGGCCTCCAAGCCCATCCCCGAGTGAGTCCCTCCTGGGAACAAGGAGCAGACAAGCCAGTTCTCCACACACAGATAGAGGGCAAACTGCACCACGCCGAAGCCCCAAGGCAATCAGGGGGCTGGCTTAAGTGATGGCCTCCACCAGGGATGCTGGGAAACTGGGCCCAGGTATCCTGGCCCAGAAGGGCTAGTAAAACTGCCTGGGGACCAGGCCCCAGGCTTGAGCTCAGGGATGACACCCAGACTCATGGCCTGGCCAGGCCAGAGTGAGGCACAGGCAGCACCCAGCCCCAACCTGGGTGAGAGTCCCCTTCAGGCCAAAACATCAGCCAGGGTCTCAGGGATCCCGACACTGGATCCAAGAGACCTGGGCCCCTCCCTAACCTGCATCTCAACCAAGGAGCCTCTGTCCTCTGGACACTGTAGGGACAGATGGCAGGGGCTCCGGCCATGGACACTTGTCTTTTCAAGAGCTGCTATTTGGCCAAAGTGACTGCCCAACCCAGAAAGACAAACCATCTGCTCCTTGAGCACTGTTCCCAAGCTTTGGGCCCTCTCCCTGTCTCTGAAGCCACCTCACACACGCACTGCCCTACACCTGTGACCTACCTACAGGTCTGAGTGTTCACCCAGGCTCTTCCCCTTCTCAGAAAAGTTCTGGCTGGGCCCTACCTCATGGGGCCTTGTGGGGTATGCTGTCGCCCCTCCCTGGGTCTCAGGATTACTACCCCTGGAGATAGCCATTCATTCTTAGTAATATGATTCCTGGGTGTCCCACTGTCTTCCTAGTGCCTGGTTCTATGGTCAGGAAACAGCAGCTGTTGAAGGGATAGATACATAACCCCAATAAATACAAAGCCATTCTGTCCAAAGTGTGCCTTCCTTGGGAGCCATTTACTGGGTTCTCCCAGAACAATCTGAAACAATTTGAGGAACAATTTGAAAATGGCCCAGAGCTCTTATTTAACAAGAGAGGACACCTAGGCCTAGCTCAGAGCTTTGCACAAGTTTCCACAGTTAAAAAGTGGAAAAACCTTGCCCCAGCTTCTGAAAACAGCCCAGGGACAGCCCACAGCACAGGGTAACCAGTTTGGGCACATGAAATATATGCCGACCGGTTATTATAGATGGGTAGGGCCCACAGAAGCACCAATGAGTAGGGTGCAGTCCTGAAGCTATGATCTGGGGAACTTTGGGATCCTCAAGATCCTTTCATGGATCCAAGAGAATAGAACGATTTTTCTAATAATATTAAGATGGCATTTGATTTTTATGCTCTTGTTTGTTCACAAGAATACAGTGGAGTTTTCCAGAAGACCCACAGCATGTGATGAGATCATCACTACTGGCATGTTTATGTATTCTTGTTTTAAAACCTCTCAGTATTTTTAGCATGGCAAATAATGATAGAGATAACTCCCATAAACAATAATTTGGAGTCTCTAATGATCTCTAAGAGTATAAAGAGGTCCTCCGATCAGCGTTTAGGGCTGCTCTGTAGAGTAATGGTGGGGGTGGGTGGTTCTCCCATTCAGTTACATTCTAGAGCCCTGTCAACTCCCTGTCTACCCTCTCACCCCCGCCCCCACCCCAAAATTGTCCTCATCTGATGGGGGAGCCTTGACTTGTGAGATGTCTAAAAATGCCAAGAATACCCTACAGTATTTTTCACCCCCTCCCGCCTGTCAGCCTAACTGGAAATCCCACAGGAAGTGATTTTATATATTCATTTTCTTGCTTGAATCTCACAGCAACTCTAGAATGTAGGTGTGATGGTCTCATTGTACAGTCAACTAAGCCTCAGAGGTTAAGTCACCTGACCAATGTCACCCAGCTAAGGAGTGCCAAAGTCATGATTTGCATCTCGCTCTACCATCCTCCAAGGCCTGGGAGTCTCCCCCTGTGCCAAGAATAGAAGACAACGTTGGAGGTTCAGGCCACCCTGCAGCAAAGAGCTAACAGGGTAAGTGGGGTGAGAAAGAAAAAAAGAAAACCACTCACGCAACTTCCAGGCCGTTTTGGTGACTACAGGGGTGGCCATCCTTCAGCTGGCTGGCACCTGAAGCTCCACCCACAAAACAGACAGTTTTTTTTTGTGGGGTGGGGGTGGATCCCCCCCAGATCCGCCAATCAAGTTGGCAGGGAGTTCCCACACATCCAGGCAGAGGGAATGCCTTGTCTGGACCGACTTGTAGTTTTAAATCATTCACAGCAGCCACAGCAGCAGCCTGTGCGCACCGTTTGGAACCCTGGATCGCAGAATGTCAGGCTTGAGCCATCTCAGCTCAACACAGGGCTGGAACACAAACAGAGGTGATGGCTTGTTAGGAAACACTCAGTGGGAGCTCAGGGGGACCCCGACGCGAAGCACTACAGCTGCAGCTCCCTGGATCACCAAGGCCACTTAATAAAGACAGCCACACACTAAAACCACCTGAGCCAGGAGCTGCTCTGCAAATTGGGTTTGAGAATCTAGACAGGAAGCACCTCAAACAGGGTGACTTGGAACAGGAAAAAAGATGCTCCTCCCGGAGGCCAGGATGATGGGTGGAGGCTCTGTTCCAAGAGGCTGGCTACCTGAAGTGCTCCAGCCGCCGTGGGGCAGGGAAGAGCACATGTCTGCAGTTCTGATAGATTTCTAGGAGTCAATTGTTTTGTCTGATCTATGGCAAGGGGGTGGAGTCAAGGCTAAGCTTAGGGGTCCATGTGAGGCACCCCAGACACAGGCATGGAAGTCTTCTCTGGGGAGAACCTCAAAGGGGATCCTGAGGATCCAACACCCCCAGTTTGTGGCAAGGGAACTAACTACTCCTGACCCCTGCAATTCCTATGGACAGTGCTGGGAACTAGGCCTCGTCTGAGCATGAGTTGGTGTGACCCCTCAACTGTAAAAAGCCAAGCCTTTTCCATGAACTCACTCTGTCCCCTTTCTCCTGGGTCCCCCAGGCCTGCCTCTCTAGACCTCCAGCCACTCCCCTTTCTCCCTGTTTCCTGGGCCCACCCCCCATTCGTGCGCATCTTGTCTCCTGAGCTCGCTAAACTGGCCCCTGCCTCGCCAGAACCCTTCTACTCTCCTTTCCCCTCTGCTACCAGTATCACCATTCATTCATTCCTGTCTCTTGTGTCCCTATTCATCGCCCATCCTCCCGCAGACCCCCCGCAGTTCTGCTTACGGCCTCCCTAGTTGTCCCTTCAGACCTCCACGCCGGTTCCGCCCCTCCCGAGGCCAAGGTTGGTCTCTCGGCCTCCCCTGATCCTCCTAATTCTCTTAGCTTGCGGGACTATGGCCAGCCTCCCCGCGCCCAGAGCCCTCTCTGTGGCAGCCCGGCCCGGCCCCGCCTGGCTTGGCCCAGTACAGGACCCATGGTCCCCTCGACTCCTCACCCCCGTGCCCACTCAACCTGCAGCTGCGGCTCCGGACGCTGAGGCTCCGCTCCAGGGGCGACCCCCACTTGCCTCCATCCCCGGCCCTGATTGGCCGCTGCTTGACAACCGACCCTCACAACAAACCC